>JBBBDQ010000399.1:1322500-1365000 GCA_037127315.1 Ascarosepion bandense
ACAAATAATCTCGGAAAAGGTGTGAATCCATCCCTTCTCCTCTCAGCTATGAGTTAAATTGCATGGTGGACTGGTTTCTCTAGCATAGTTAGCTACCAGTCTTGGTAAAATGAAAACCATGGCTCATCGTAAAATTGCAGTTACATCACTTTCTGTTATTAGTTATTCCGAAAAATTTCTTCGGTTCTACAAAAGACATCAAGCCTGTGACCATATCATAGGTGTCGCCAGTTTGCCGATTTAGTTTTAAATCGAACTGTTCGACTCAAATTAGTAGGGAATCTACGAGAGAGTTCACTATATATAAATAATTTGCTGATTTTCGTCACTGATATTTCAGTAATATATTTGCTGTGTTAAGTAGAATAATTATCAAGTGTTTTAACAGAAAACGGAAAATGTGGCACCGAAATCCAAAGTCTCATTGGCTAAGCAAATGAAGAAAAAATGATGTTAAAAAAAAGAAAGCTGGATTCTTATACATATATATATATATATATATATGTATTCGGTACTCCAGTAAGTCGGGAATGGTGAACAATTTCATCAAATAGGAGGAATGGTTCTACAGAATGACGCTAAGAATACGATGGACGACTTATGTGAATAATGAGAAAGTTTTAACAAAAAATATTAACAAAAAGGCCGCTTATACTGAGATTCAGAAAGAGACAGTTGAAATTTCTTGGTCACATAACGAGAAAAGAGGACCTGGAGTATTTGACACTTACAGGGCATATCGCAGGCGTGAACGATATTGGAGAACTGCGAGAAACCTACCTGAAGAGCTTGTGTAATTGGAATGCAGGAGCGGGAATGATAGTCGACAGACACACGTTGCTAAATTTTAAAACGGGTAGGAAGTTGTCGAGAGCCACGACCGACCACATCCAGCTGAGACACGGCACAGTAAAGAAGCTATACACGTATTAAATGGTATCGATCAAAACATGACGATACCGAATTCGAATCTCAAAATCTATCAGTTAACCAGATTAGCTCTGAAATATACAATGTATGAAATATACAATGTGTGAGTATGCGCTTTCAAGTGTGTCTACAGCCATGTCTGCGTATGAACGTATGTGTGTCCGCGCATAAAATCTTTGCTTCTCTATACATCAGACACTGGTTTACCGGCCTAATTTCTGCTTTCAACGAGAAGAGACATTAATCTATCATCGTCATGTCAAATCTGCCCCCACCACGACCCCAGAGAATGTAGTCTTCGAGACAAAAGTAGAAAGATCGATATCAGTGAATATGGCTATTTATAGCTTAAAGTTGTTGCGTATTTCATAAGCCATCTTACTGTCTAATAACGCCGGAAAAAGATCATGGAGCGTCAGTATTGTAATTGGCGAATTCTAATCCGTTTCATAATCAAAGATTTTATGACATGTCACTTCAAGGCAAAGATGATAATTATTCCACAGATTTTACATTCTATGCTACAATTTTAAATTTATGGCAAAATGCAAACTATTTAACCCATAGGCTGATACGCAAGAAGGCAGGTTTGTGCCTTTTCTAATGGCATGTTCGGGAAATTAAACGCGACGAGCTCGGAATTTGATATTGATTTGCCGATTCGGCTTTCGGCGGCCATATGCGCTACGCTAACATCCTGTTTCAAAAATAAGCATCCGATTTACTTAATTCAAACCCCGAATCAAAGTGATTATATGAACTTCAAATGATGTCATAAATGTATATACGAATTGACACATATAAAGCACACGTTAAAACCAGCAATAATATATATGCATCTATTGAAAAATTAGATAGATAGATAGATAGATAGATAGATAGATAGATAGATAGATAGATAGATTTAAATATATACAAGGTGTTATGGATAAATTATTGTCTAAATTACGCTAAATTGAAAATAACATTGACATTACATTTTAATAGATATATTTACCAAAATTACATAAAATTCTCTCGATATACTAAAAAGTGAATTTATTCAACATAAATGCACTTGGCTCCAACCACGACCTTTAGACGACTTCAGAATCTACTGCATCTCTTCAGGAGGGCCTTCTTGTTAAAGATGGTGAATTCTACTATATTTATTTCCTTCGGTTTATTTTTGGTGCTACAAAATGTTTTGTTTGCCCCTCACTCAACTGCAGCCCACACAAAATAATCAAGGGTGTTGCAAACCTGGCAGTTAGGTGGCCAGATATAAGGAGTGATATTGCCTAACAGCCATGACTAGATTCTTCTGGATGTTGATATGGTGCAGAGTCCTGTTGCCATACATAATGTCTTCCAGCAGTCATCGAGAAGCACTTTATATAGGCCTGCGTGTTGAGTCTGAGGCCCTTTGGGAACATGAACGTTGCCATCGCTATTGATATACCCAGATACCCTGTGATCAAAATTAGACTCATCCAACTGTTTCCGAATCCTCAACAATGTCCTCAAATTGACACCCAAACAATCTGAAATGTTCATATTGGAGCTTCCACGACTGCGAATACCAAGCAGCACGCATGGTGTTTCCATTTTTTCTTTTTTTTTTTTTTTGCGGATAGAAATGCGTCATGGTACTCTTTTTCGCACAGATGGCGCCGAACAAACCCTACTACTCTGTCCAGTCGACAAAATAAAAAACAAACAACGAACATGCGCGAAACTTAAAAATATTAAATGTGGCCAATTTATCGATCGCACCATGTAAATAGATAGAAACACCCTTGTGCAAATTAACCGAAACAAGACGAATAATGGATTACTAAAATCTTTCACACTTTCCCTTAACACGTATAAATCGTCACGTGGCCTTATTTTTCTTTCTAACCGTATTTTTCTTTACGTTTTGTACTGATGGATTAGTTTCTTCGCTTTGGTGACAGTTGAAAGGCTGACACCAACAATATCCGCGATCTTTCTGTAAGGTTTGCCAGTGTATTCGGACAGCGTTACAATTTCCGTGCACTTCCTTGAAGTAACGTTCATTGCAGAAATTATCCGTAGGACAACTAATCGACAGTCGAGACAACGATGTCTGAGCGAGATAAAAATCTGATGCAATTACAGATAACGCAATATTTTTCAATACGCGCCGAGGTGATCATGTCTCTTTCGATCCATGACTTACTAGACAGAAGATTTTACTGCAGTCGGTTTCCATTTCTCTGTCATATACTGGTTATCAACCAAGGCAATATAACCCAAACTGTTCTGCTATTTCGCCAAGAGTCGGAGGGAGAAGAGATGGATTCATAACTTTCCGAATGATATTTACGCGCGAGTGAATGCAGTGAATTCAACTAGAATTCGAACTTACTGATTTCTCATTCCGAGTCGATATCCATTAATAACGGCATTGTTTATTTCTAAGTAAATGGATATCTGACTGTTACAAAGAAGGCTGTTCCTCCTTTCTGTTGAAAAAGATACCAACAACAGATATGATGTCATCAGCACTGCGGTACTTGTTCCAAATACTTTTTTTTTTCATGTTGGGGAAGATGATAGTGAAATAAAAACAATGAAAAGGGGGATAAAAGCCGAACTCATGAACAGCAGCTTTTGAAATAAAGAACTTGTTTCGAGCTTTGACTTGGGTAAGCAATACCTATTTTGTCAATATTTTTCTGTATTTGGTCTTGACAGCTTTCACAAATCTCTCAAGCTGGCATTGTGCTCTCCTTTGATGGTTCAGCCCTTTCGGAGATAGTCAATAAGCACAATTGCATCACCTTTCTTCATATTCACTTGCAGATGAAACAACCTCCGCCTTCTTTGGAGTAAGTGAGGAGAGATGTTTTCACTGTATAAGATGTTTCTGACTCAAAGTGATGAACTCAACACTCTTCCTGGCTTAGAAAACGTTCAACGAAACCAACTTACACAGTCAATTCCCTTCATTGACAGACCTTCCTATAATATGATTAGCCTAGTTCGCTTTTGATAAGGTGTTAGAAGACGAGACACCCCCTGAGCAGAAACCTTTTTCATCGTAAGTTCACAGCGCATAATATTCTTAATTCTCTCCAGGGATATGTAAACAGTATTCGCCATTTAATTTATACTCAATCGCCAGTCATATATCGACAGGATTAATATTTTTAGTGGTGTTGTCAGTTGCAGGACATCATCTTTAAAATTATCCCTTCTCCTTCTAAATTCACATTGTTGATAAGGTTCAGTCAGTTAAGTGCCATACGTGATACACGCTTGGGCGATCATGTCTCGAAAGAGACATGACTGACTGGGAAGAAGATTATCCCGCAGTAGGTTGCCATTGCTTTCTGCGGTAGACTGTTTGCCGACCAAGGCTATAGAACCTAATCTGTCCTGCTATTTAATCCATAACTGGAAGGAAGAGACGGATTAATACCTTTCCCAAGGGTATTTGCGCGTAAGTGAATACAATGGATTCAACTGGAATTCGAACTCAGTTCCCCGGCTTCTCGTTCCGAGCCGATATCCACTGTACCACTAAGGTTACCACCCCACTAATGTAGCTACTATGTAAACATGTCGTTGGAGGCTAAAACCCTTTTTACGTAATTACTTAAATACACCACGATGCCAAGATTTGTCCATGATTAGAAGACCCTACATATTAGATTTGAAGTTTTCTTTGCCACAATCAGATGGCAGTTTAAATGGAAAGAAATTGTCTTGTTATTAATAAGAAGATTTAAAATGTATGCCCGAAAGATACTACAGTTTTAGTATCATTTCTTAATCAGTCAGTCAAGTGCCATACGTGATACACGTATTGGGCGATCATGTCTCGAAAGAAACATAACTGACTTAGCAAAAGATTATCCCGCAGTAAGTTGCCATTGTTTTCTGCGGTAGACTGGTTGCCGACTAAGGTTATAAAACCCAATCTGTTCTATTATTTAACCCATAACTGGAGGGAATTGACATCTTTCCGAGGGCTATTTGTGCGTAAGTGAATGCAATGAATTCAGCTGAAATTCGAACTCAGCTCCACGAATTATTGTTCCGAGTCGATATCCACTGCACCACAACGCACATCCTTCATAGTCAGCCTATGAACGTTTTCAGCCCACCTTCGTAACTTTTTATTTGTAGGTAAGTAGTTGAATTTATTTATTTATTTTATAAGGGATTCATTTAAAATTCTGAAAATTGAATTTTAACGGGAGAGCAACTTACATGTAAATTTTTTATATTTCAATTGGTAAATTGAAATTAAGTCAAGTTACACATTTGAGCGATCAGGCCTCGAAGAGACATGACTCACTTGGCAGTAGGTTGCCATTACTTTCTGCGGTAAACTGGTAGCCAACCAAGGATATAAAACCCAATCTGTTCTACCATTTAACCCATAGTTGGAGGGAGACGTGTAGGACTAATACCTTTTCCAAAGGTATTTGCCCATAAGTGAATACAAGGAATTCAACTGGAATTATAACCCGGCTTACTTATTTCTCGATCGATATCCACTGCACCACAACGCACCTTAAGTACTTAGTAATCTTAAAATTAAGGAAATTTTTTTTTTTTTTTTTTTTTTTAATCATATCACCCCAAGCAAGGCGATAACGCCACTGATGCGCAGGGGGTAAGGGTAAAAAGAATGGAAAAGAGAAAGCCGGAAACCGCATCCTAAACAGGAAACAAGGGATGAGCCTCTTCACCTGTTCAATAGATGTGGGTGGAGTGTGAACCGGGCGATAGTTTAGTCTATCTACTCCAATTGAAAAAAATAAAATAAAATAAAAATAAAAGTGAAAAGACTTGAAAAGGGAAAACCAGAAACCGCATCCTAAACAGGAAACAAGGGAGGAGCCTCTTCACCTGTTCAATAGATGTGGGTGGAGTGTGAACCGGGCGATAGTTTAGTCTATCTACTCCAATTGAAAAAAATAAAATAAAATAAAAATAAAAGTGAAAAGACTTGAAAAGGGAAAACCAGAAACCGCATCCTAAACAGGAAACAAGGGAGGAGCCTCTTCACCTGTTCAATAGATGTGGGTGGAGTGTGAACCGGGCGATAGTTTAGTCTATCTACTCCAATTGAAAAAAATAAAATAAAATAAAAATAAAAGTGAAAAGACTTGAAAAGGGAAAACCAGAAACCGCATCCTAAACAGGAAACAAGGGATGAGCCTCTTCACCTGTTCAATAGATGTGGGTGGAGTGTGAACCGGGCGATAGTTTAGTCTATCTACTCCAATTGAAAAAAATAAAATAAAATAAAAATAAAAGTGAAAAGACTTGAAAAGGGAAAACCAGAAACCGCATCCTAAACAGGAAACAAGGGAGGAGCCTCTTCACCTGTTCAATAGATGTGGGTGGAGTGTGAACCGGGCGATAGTTTAGTCTATCTACTCCAATTGGAAAAAAATAAATAAATAAATAAATAAATAAAAGAGTGAAAAGGCTTGAAAAGGGAAAACCGGAAACCGCATCCTAAACAGGAAACAAGGGATGAGCCTCTTCTACATAATATAATATTTTATTAAATTTTTAGAATATTGGTTTAAATTTTATTTGTAATTTTGCTTTTATTTTTTGATATTACCATGTATGGGTGTTTGTATCGATACATAAAAAAAAATTAAAAATTAAAAAAATATATTGGCGTTTGATGAATTGTAATAAGCTTTTCCACCCATGATAAGTAAATATAGTTTAAATAATAGAATATCAGCTGAACGCTAAAAATCAATACAGAAATTTAAAACGTCGTAAACTTAAATTATTAACTTAAATTATCCTAATTATTTTTAAAAATGAAAACAGTTCTTGTCGAAATGTATTATTCATCGAAAATTGTTTTTTCTTAATGCAATAACGTCTTTAATATATCTAATATACAAAATCAAGAACTTTTCTATTTAAATAATGGCTTAGTTTTATTGCATTTTTTTTATTTTAATATTCAAGGAAAAATTTTCGTAATGTTTTTTCTGTTTAAAAAAAATATGGTGATTTAAATTCTCCGAAGTTTCCCTTTTGTAACAAACATAAATATGATGACGTGAAATTTAATTTATCGAAATGTTCATAAGTGCGGGTGGGGAGGGGCGGTTAATTGCTGTAAAAAATAATTATCGAGATTTTTTTAAAAGAAAAATTCAAAACTAATTCCCTTCATTTGTGTATAAATCCTGAAAATCTAATTAAAATCCGACAATTAGTAGATTTTTGTAAAAATTTCCAAATTAGTGTTTTTTACCCTCAAAATTTACTAAAATTTCACATACTAATCATTAACTAATCTTTGACCTTTGTGACGCAATAAAAACAAGATTTTAAACCAATATTTTGAACGGGCTAGAAAGGATTTAAAATTATTTTATTTCCTTTGATTTTTGGTGTATATTCATTTCTGTCCGAGGCTTAACCTGAGATAAGGAATGGTTTCATTATATTTTCAACAGAGAAAAAAAAAGAGAAAGATAATACACATTTTACTAAGATAAAAACTTTTGTAAGGAATGAACTGTATTTTTCGGTAATATATATATTATTTGTTTAAGGTTTATTCTACCATGGTTCCCTTTAATGAGTCTATCGGAACCTTTATTAATCAAACCGAGGGCTCCAACTACAACTGGAATTGTTGATGTCTTCATGTCCCACATTTTTAGATTTCCACCTGAAGATTCTTGTATTTTGATAGTCATAGATACATTACAGTCTGCAAGAACTGCCATATCAATAAGAAAGCACAGTTTTTGTGGTCTTTGGTTACGATGTCTGGGCGATTAGCTTTGATTGTTCTGTCTGCGGGTTTTGTAAAGGCCCATAAAATTATTACAATTCCTATGTCTGTAACCGGGTTTGGGTGGTGTCCATACCAATTTATTCTACTTTCCTCCCGGTAAAAGTTGCAGATTTTTCAATGCAGAGATTAGACAACTCTTTCATGCCGAGTTTTATATTCAATGGATACTAATAGCGTAAAACCTAATTCAATATGGGCAATTGTTTTTGGATAATCATCACAGAATCTGTGTTTCCGGTTATCAAAATTTTCTATATGTTTACATGGTAATTTCTCCTTAGCATGCGTTATTATTATTATTATTATTATTATTATGTCATTTTTCATCATATTTCGATTTCTGCTATGGTCGCACTACCAATCAAGTCTGCGGGAAGACCTAAGGCAGGTCGTGGAGTTTTGTTATTGCTCCATTTCATATTTTTTCTATCTTCCTCATCATCCCAAGCGTTACATAGACAAAGTTCTCCTTAGTGTGTGGGCTGTACTTAATAAGACAATTTTTGTATATCTCTTAAGCTGGGGTTTCCAGGGATTCTTTCAATGTGTTGTTTTGTTCCATTTTTTATCATTCCAAGTGCACCCACTATCACTGGCACAACTCTTGTTTTCAATTTCCACATTTTTTCTATTTCATTTTCCAGGTCTTTATATTTTGACAGTTTTCAAATTCCTTGGTTGCTATGTTACAATCCGCTGGACAAGCCATATCAATTAAAAGACAAGTTTTTCTTTCTAGTTTTTAACAATAATGTCCTGTCTATTTGCTTCAATTTTTCTGTCTGTGTAGATGGTGTAATCCCATAGAATGGTGACATTCATCTATTTCTGTAACCGGTGATGGATAATGTTCATACCAGTGTTTGTTTACAGATTTTTCATAGTGTTTGCACATTGTCCAATGTAAATATTGCCCAACTCTATCGTGGCTATTTTTATATTCATTTGGGGCAAGCACAGAACAGCCTGAGATTAGATGGTCTATTGTTTCTTCGTGTTTATCACAAACCCTGCATTTTGGATCCATATTATTATGTATAATATTTGCTTGAAAGTTTCTAGATTCTGCAAGAATAAAGCCTTCAGTCTATTATTATTATTATTATTATTATTATTATTATTATTATTATTATTCGATTTTTGCTATGGTCACACTGCCTACCAAGTTTGCGAACTTAGTTAGCCATAGCATCATAACTAAGCAGTTATGATGCTATGGCTAGATTTCATTTGTTTTTTTTTTTTTCTCCCATAACATTTCTAGCGTTACATGGACAACGTTCATTTTAGTGTGTGGCTGTAATTATCAGGACAATTTTTTTATTGTCTCTTAAGCTAGGATTTCAAGGAATATGTCAGTAGATTGATTTGTTACATTTTTAATCATCCTAAGCACACCTACTGTCACTAGTACTATTCTTGTTTTCAATTTCCACATATTTTCTATTTCAGTTTCCAGATAGATATATATTTTAATAGTTTTTCAAATTCATTGTCTGCTATGTTACAATCCGCTGGAAAAAATATATATATAAATTTTTGACAATAATATCCGGCCTATTTGCTTCATTTTTCTTGTCTGCATAAATGGAATAATTCCATCAAATGATGACATCTATTTCTGTAACCGGTGATAGATATATCCATACCGGTGTTTATATATTTACCAAAGTGTTTGCCAATGTGTCCAGCGTAAATATTCCTCCACTCTTTCGTGAAGATTTTTAAATTCATTTGGGACAATTAGAGAACATCCTGAGACTAAATGGTTTATTGTTTCCTAGTAGTTGTCACAGAACCTGCATTTTGAATCCACATGATTATGTATGACATTTATCTGAAAGCCCGAGTGAAAATACTCTAGTCTTGCGCTGCGAGAATAAAGTCTTCAGTTTCAGATTTTAACCCAAATGCCCGTAACCATCGATGAGTATTAACTGTATCAACGTTGAGTTTATTAATGCGTTCTGCATAATGGCCCTGCTGAGGTTTGTCTTGCCAGCATTGTTTCATCTGTTCAATAGCTTTATCATTGTCATTTTCATATATTTTGCTGCAACTGGTTCTTGGGTTCTGTTTAACTTTTCTACAGAATCTGGTAAATGTAAATCGTGTTTCTATTTACTGCCTTCTTTCACGATTTAATATTTTTTCTTTCTGTTTCCATATTCTTTATTAATATTATTATTATTACTATTAGTACTATTGGCTTCAAGTAAGTCAAACTCCTAATTATATGCATCAGTCAATCAGTTAAATACCATACGGAATACACGCTTGGGCGATCATGTCTCGAAAGAGACATGACTGACTGACTCCCGTAGTGGCTTGCTATTACTTTCTGTGGTAGAGTGGTTGCCAACCAAGGCCATCTGTCATGCTATTTAATCCATAGCTGGACAGAGAAATGGCGTATTAATACATTTCAAAAAGGTATATGTGCGTAAGTGAATGTAACGAATCCGACTGTAATTCGAACTCGGGGCTTCGATTTGTCGTTCCGAGACGATATCAACTGCACTACAATGCACATCCTATATGCATACCCAGATGTTGCGTAGTAATTAACGTGTTTAGTGATTATATTTTCTATGCCTCACCATACCACTCACTACAATGTTTTGTCACGGATTCTTCTAAATAATGGCCACCAGCGATCTTATTAATATTCTTGCCATAAACGTTTTTATCCTTACGCATGACTATAATTAGTGTCGGTATAATGGCAGGTCGAAGAAGTCAGAACTATTTTTTCAGTTAAAATTTCATGATCTTCAACTTTAATTATATTGTCGTCTTTAGCATATGTATAACTCATGTTTTTAGGAAGACATTTCCATTTTGTAATTTTGATATATTTTATCTACTAATATAAGTATAAATGTCTCAAGTGACTTCATGATCTACGACTTGTACAAGTTTATATCCATGCTATTTTTCACTATTATTATTTTTATTAGACAGCAAAGACAATTATGTAAATCTGTAAATTATATAGAAAAAGTCAAAATTGATTTGTGTTTTGCATTTCCATCGTTATATATATATTATATTATATTATATTATATTATATTACTACGAAAATTACAAATGCCGTATTGCCATTTCAGGAGGAGAAACCTCATTTCTTCAGCATATATATATATGCTACATCTATAGTACGACTCGAAGTTTCATGCGTTATTCAATGATCAGGTGCATATTTCAACCTCCTGATGATTGCATAACGCATGAAACTCCAGTGGTGCTATAGACGTAAGATAATATATATATATATATATATATATATATATATATAACACAAGTGTGTTCATACATTGTGCACTGGTTTATTTACTCCTAAATAATAATGCTATACATATGCACATCACAGCCTCCTCATATGTATGTCACTATATATATATATGTGTGTGTGTGTGTGTGTGTGTGTGTGTGTGTGTGTGTGTGTGTGTAAATGACACTCTTTCCTGACTGAATCCAATCTTCAAGAAACGTGTTTTATGTATATATGTGTGTGTGTTTGTGTGTGTGTGTGTGGAATGTGTATTTATATAAATATATATATATATATACATCTATGCAATTTGTTATATATATTATATTATTTGAATATTATATTCGCGTTACTTATTTGAAAACTCTCTATATCCGTTATAGAGCTAACATATTCAGTTAGATAGGTGTGAGATTGTGACCCTGGGTTTCACGCTTTTACGATCGTGAGACAAACTGATTGATTTTTTCTTTTAATCAGTTTGTCTGACGATCGCAAAAGAGTGAAACCCAGGATCACAAACTCACACCTATTTGAGTATATATATATATATATATATATATATGTCCTGAAAATTGAATTCGGTCAGGAAAGAATCTCTCTCCCTCCCCATCTCTCACTTTATATATATATATATATATATATATATATATATATATATATATATATATGTATATAATTATGCATGTCCCTCTTGTAATTCCTGAGTTAGCATGTACGTTTCGACCTTTTAATAACTCATGAATAATGGACTGTTTAGTTTTCATCTCGTGTAGAGACGAAAAATACATATCAAGACGCTACTAGGTTTCAACAAGAAAAAGAAAGAAAGAAAGAAAGAAAGAAAAAGAAGAATGAAAAAAGATAATATAATACAGGCGGTGACATTAACATGTGTTTACTGCCTGTTTAATTGTACTGGAAAATGTTGTTTATCTCAAAACTTTTCATGATCTTCTTAAAACGACGACCAGAATTCATCTCTATGATTTTATTGCACTATTTTATTATTAAGTTCAAATATTAAACGATATGATACGGGAATATATCCCGATATTTTTTTTTTTTATATAGAACTCGCCATTTACTGAAGATTAGTTCAACCATTAAATGTAGAATTAGGTTTCATCCGAAATTTCAAAGAGAAAAAAAAGTTATTGTGTGAAAGGAACAACATTTTTGAAAGTAAAAAAAATGATTACAGAACTTTTAAAAAAAGTTATTTCAAAATACTCGCAAGCGAACAATGAATACAATATGGCTTTAAAATATAAAGAGTCTGATAAAAAGTGTAAAAATAAAAATTAGTGATCAATGAATGTGAATTGACTTGTAAAATATCTCTGTCTGACTTTCTAGGAATACGAATTATTGTTATTAACATTATTTATATTCGGATTATTATCCTCATATTTGTTATTGCCATCATAACGTTTCGGCCATTATGCCCTCTGGTTTTCCTTTGGTTAACCTAAAGGTTAAACCGAACTTATTTAATCTACAGGTGTAGCTTGTTTTTTTTTTCCCCCATGGTTGATGTCTAGGTATATCATGTAGCTTTGTTGGTTTCACAGAAAAATATCGATACAAACATTGTGGTGAGGACAATAAAGATGAAAAAATAGTCCAATATAAATAGTGTAAATAGTGAGCAAGAAATTGTTTGAAAAATTTAGGTTTAGAAAATAAGGTTTGAGATAAAATAGAAAAAACTAAAAGCGTTTTCATGTACTTCTTCATCTGCTTTATTTGCCTTCCAGTAAAAAGACAGGGAAAGAAGTTAAGCAGATCAAGAAATACATGAAAACCTATTTAGAGATATCTATTAAATGCGGGGATGGACATAGAGTCTGGTCTAGAGATATTTCCCTTTCTTTTAAGAATCTTGAATACGTTCTTACTGTTTTGCAACAGATGACGTTGCCAGAACTGTGCGCGTGCAGTTTTAGACGGTAACGCATTTATAAAGAAGTACTATAAGCAAGCTTGAAATTCAGTATATGCCATTTGGCCGAAATGTAAACAAATTAGTTTTTCATGGCGTTAAACATGTCGAATTCCGTGCCAAACAAAGTGTATTTGCGGGGAATTTTACTGTACTACTTTATTCAAAAGAAATCTACAGCTGAAGCGCACAAAATTCTTGTTGAGACATACGGCGACCATGCTTTGTCGGCAACAACACATAATGATTGGTTTAGACGCTTTAAAAATAATGGTTTTGATGTTGAAGATAAAGATCTCTCTGGTGCACCGAAAAAGTTTGAAAAAAAAAAAAGAATTGGAGTCAAACCGAACGAAACCATCACGGAAGATCGCTATCGGCTACAGATTATGTGCTTGAGCCGAAACTTAAAGAAAAATAGTCTTTATATGAGTAGATACACGACAAAGGGATTTTACAACATGACAACTCTAGGTTACATGTTGCAAAACGGCTGGAAAGTCCTACTTCACCCGCCGTATTCCCCTGACATTGCCCCGTCCAATTATCCGTTCCGCAAGATGGCACATGGCCTGGCTTAACAGCACTTTCATTGTTATGAAGTTAACTCGTGGTTAGATGTATCGTTTTTTCAACGTGGAATTCAAATGCTGCTAGAAAGATGGTAAAATATAATGGTTAGCTATCGAAATACTGTCTTATTAATTTTTGCAAATAAAAATTACTTTTCATGAAATATCAGCTGTAACTTATTACAGGTCCTAATATAATAAACAAGCAAACATAATTTAAAAGACAATGGAGAGAATTTAGAACAATGTTTTGAATTAGATATAAGCAATCAAATTATAGGTGCTTTCATAATTGTTATCAGGGTGAATACAGAAAATTATAGTAAGTTATTTACTAATCTACTACATACTACTTCGAACATTATTTTGTGGGTACTAAATTTTAAGCAGAAGCCATTATTGTTTTTGTTTTTTGTTATTTTTTAACAGTATAACAATATGAGTTCTGGGAGTTATAAACTAATATCTAAGAGCTAATATTGCCATATTTTTTATAATTAAAATATTAATAAAATATGTGCTTATATTAATTGTATTATGTGTGCTTTAATATACATTCTAATGTGGTAAATTATATTTTATTTAATGTGGCTAGTAGATAACACCCGAATATTTTACAACGCTCAAAGCAAGGAAAAACACAAAATTCCAGAAGTTTTGTAATGCAGTGGATATCGACTCGGAACGACAAATCTGGGAGCCGAGTTCGAATTCCAGTTGAATAACTTGCATTCACTTACGCGAAAATACCCCTCGGAAAGATTTTAATCCGTCTCTTGATACAGGGTCATACTTGATACACGCTTGGGCGATCATGTCTCGAAAGAAACATGACTGACTGGGCAGAAGATTATCCCGCAGTAGGTTGCCATTGCTTTCTGCGGTAGGCTGGTTGCCGACCAAGGCTATAGAACCCAATCTGTCCTGCTATTTAACCCATAACTGGAAGGAAGAGACGGATTAATACCTTTCCCAAGGGTATTTGCGCGTAAGTGAATACAATGGATTCAGCTGGAATTCGAACTCGGCTCCCCGGTTTCTCGTTCCGAGCCGATATCCACTGTACCACAACGCACATCTTTCGCACAGACGATGCCTAAATATTGTGCAGTCAACATACTCAAAAACAATGTACATGCGTGAAATTTAAAAAATATGAAATCTACCCTTCACACCTTGTATACGGGTGTGTTTGTATTCATGTATTCTGAGATTTATGATGCCTTTCCAAGATATATGATGTCTTCCTAAGATTTATGATGCCTTCTCAAGATTTATGATGCCTTTCCAAATGTTTATGCTGCCTTCTCAAGGCTTATGCTGCCTTCCCAAGATTTATGCAGCCTTCCCAAGATTTATAAAGCATTTCCAAGCTTTATGATGCTTTTCCAAGATTTAGGATGCATTTCCAAGATTTATGATGCCTTCCCAAGGCTTATGCTGCCTCGGCAAGACTTATGCTGCCTTCCCAAGATTTAGCATGCATTTCCAAGATTTATGAGCCTCTCCAAGATCTATGATGCCTTTCCAAGATTTATGATGTCTTTCCAAGATATATGATGTCTTCCTAAGATTTATGATGCCTTCTCAAGATTTATGATGCCTTCCCAAAGATTTATGCTGCCTTTTCAAGGCTTAGGCTGCCTTCCCAAGATTTATGCAGCCTTCCCAAGATTTATAATGCATTTCCAAGATTTATGAGCCTTTCCAAGATGTAGGATGCATTTCCAAGATTTATGATGCTTTTCCAAGATTTAGGATGCATTTCCAATATTTATGATGCCTTCCCAAGGCTTATGCTGCCTTGGCAAGACTTATGCTGACTTCCCAAGATTTAGCATGCATTTCCAAGATTTATGAGCCTTTCCAAGATTTATGATGCCTTCCCAAGATTTATGATGCCTTCCTATGATTTATGATGATGTCTTCCCGAGATTTATGATGCCTTCCCATGATTTATGATGTCTTCCCAAGATTAATGATGCCTTTCCATGATTTATGATGTCTTCCCAAGGTTTCTGATGCCTTCCCAATATTTCTGATGCCTTTCCATGATCTATGATGCCTTCCCATGATTTATGATGTCTTCCCAATATCTATGATGCCTTCCCAAGATCTATGATGCCTTCCCATGATTTATGATGTTTTCCCAAGATTTATGATGCCTTCCCTAGATTTATGATGTCTTTCCAAGATCTATGATGCCTTCCCAAGATTTATGATTCCTTTTCCAGATTTATAACTTGAAATTACGGCCACATCGTGATGAAACACCAGCTCTCATACGATCATCAAAATTAAGCAACGTCAAGACTGGTCAGGGTGATCACTTGAAAATATCAGGTGCAGTAAACTTAGATATGCTGGTGATATAAGAGATGACAAATCGGACTTACTAGTCGGACACCCGATTCTCAATACTAGTTGAGTTCGTTATTTCCATTCACTCGCAAATTTCATTCGTAAAAATATGAATCTTCTTCTTCATCCAGCTATGGGTTTATTCGTAAAGCTGGTATCATTAAATTATTATTACCTCAAGAAGAAAATAAAAACTGTCCAAAAATATTCTCTTGTTTTAAGTAATCCGCAAAGTGTCTGTAACTGACCATATAAATAGTTGAGTTTATTCAGAACGAGACTCACCGGAACTGACGTCATTCTTCTATTGGCAGAAGTTTTGTTTCCCTCGTTTTTGACGATAGATCTACTTAGACTAGTTTGCTTCTCAGTGTCCCAAAATTCCTTCGAAAATCTATTTATTGAATGTTAACTTAGTTCATAACTTAGTTCGATTAACAGTCACTAATTTCTGACAGTCTTTCATGGCTGTATCAGTTTGAAACACCGTTTCTCGTTCAATCACTGAAGTTAAGCAACGTCGAATCTGGTCAGTACTTAGATGGGCGTCTTCTTTGGAATACCAGGTGCTAGAAATTTGAATATAAACGGACGGTGTAATAGTATAAAGACTCAGAATGCGAAATTCGAAATCAGAGTTCGAATAGAATTTAGGTTCTTCACAATTCCATTACGCGCAAATACACTTGGGCGATCCTGAATCGAAGGGGATAGGATCGTCCAAGCAAGTGACAACCTCACTTATCAACACGTATAAGGCCAGCACTTCTCATGAATCTGGGAAAAGCCCACGTCTAACAATGGACTTTCAAAGGCTGATGAATGATTTTAGTGAGAAAGCCGCGAGGCTCTTCGCGCTTCGATCGGTTTTAGTCTCGCAATGTATTGATGGAAGTGGGTGATTTGTTATTTCTCTTAGCACTGCCAATATACAACCAGCACCATGCGGGCCTTGATATTTGAGAAAATGCTTAGACCTAGATTACTGCTCGTAATATTTAGATAGATAGATAGATAGATAGATAGATAGATAATGCCCGTAAACCGTGACAATCAACTGAATAAAAGGATTTAGTGCATGATAATGTACATACTATTAATGAGAAGATTCAAATTCTACAATCAAAGCAACGCTTCTTATGATGGGAGACAGCTTATAAAATACGAGGCACTATTTTTGGAGTGGTCCTGCTAATGTATGTATCGACTGAAGGATAGATAGATAGATAGATAGATAGATAGATAGATAGATAGATAGATATTTACAAACAGATAGATAGATAGATAGATAGATAGATAGATAGATAGATAGATAGATAGATATGAATAGAATGAGGTACATATTAATAGACTGAAGCGTTGATATATATATATATATATATATATATATATACATAGATAGATAGATAGATAGATAGATAGATAGATAGATAGAATAGAATGAAGAGGTACATATTAATAGACTGAAGCGTTGTATATATATATATATATATATATATATATAGATAGATAGATAGATAGATAGATAGATATTTACAAACAGATAGATAGATAGATAGATAGATAGATAGATAGATAGATAGATATTAACAAACGGATAGATAGATAGATAGATAGATAGATAGATAGATAGATATTAACAAACGGAAGGATAGATAGATAGATAGATAGATAGATAGATAGATAGATAGATAGATAGATAGATGGATAGGGTCAGACAAAATATAGATAACACACCGAGATAGTGCATTATAACCATAGTGCGTGCGCTCACGTAAATATTGATTGAGGCTGAGCATAAATATAAGCTGGTGCATTATGTGGTCACCTGCTTTGATAACAGACGTCAATCCTCCTTGGGGAATTGTAGGATTTTTGAGTTTTCGTCTTGAGTGCGGAAGCCGTTAATCCTCATATCCTGCGTCAGAAGCCAGGACTTTCGGGATTTGGACTTCAAGACTCTTCCAAAAGAATTTGCCAAAAATGACATTTTAGCATGGCTTCATTGTTTGACAGAAATATTTCAACGTAGTTCCACTAAAATATTTAATACTATGATGTATTCAGGCTTTTTTGTTCTTTTACTTTTTTTTTTCTTTTTTGTCATTGTTTTTCTTCGAAATAACATTGGCTTCTATCGATTGTGTAAATACCGCGTATAGTCTTCTATGTCCGTGCTTATCTCTGTGTGGGTGGATGTTTTATCGTGTTGGCTTTCTGAAGTCTATGCGTAGACAACGTTCCAACTTGTTGTTTGGCTTTAAGCATTGGTCCTTTCGAAGATTTATAAACTAAAAGCATCTAATAAATGTTAGATTCATTCCAAGCGTTTTTGAGACTAATGTTTCCATCTTTGATATTTTCAATACTGTGCTCCAGCCGATTGTTGATTCGGTCTTCTGCGTTTTTGAGACTAATGTTTTCATCTTTGATATTTTCAATACTGTGCTCCAGCCGATTGTTGATTCGGTCTTCTGCGTTTTTGAGACTAATGTTTTCATCTTTGATATTTTCAATACCGTGCTCCAGCCGATTGTTGATTCGGTCTTCTGCGTTTTTGAGACTAATGTTTTCATCTTTGATATTTTCAATACCGTGCTCCAGCCGATTGTTGATTCGGTCTTCTGCGTTTTTGAGACTAATGTTTTCATCTTTGATATTTTCAATACCGTGCTCCAGCCGATTGTTGATTCGGTCTTCTGCGTTTTTGAGACTAATGTTTTCATCTTTGATATTTTCAATACCTTGCTCTAGCCGATTGTTGATTCGGTCTTCTGCGTTTTTGAGACTAATGTTTTCATCTTTGATATTTTCAATACCGTGCTCCAGCCGATTGCTGATTCGGTCTTCTGCGGTTGTTTTCGTTTAGACATGAACTGTTTTCATAAATCCATTTATTTTTCCAACCATTAAAGCTTTTCGAAAAGACATAAATTCATATCTTTTGTTCCCCCTTAAATATGGGTTAAGCAACAAGCCAGAGCGTGCTTTGTTGGTAATCGTTTTAATTGAAGGAAAATTCTGAATAAAAAGACGTTGGAAACGTTAACTGCAAACTACTGTATTAAACTTGTGAATATTTTATCTCAATGTATAGGTAAGAGATCTTTTGAGAAACTTGATCATCAGCAGAGAGTCTTGACTGCTTAGACCCTGAAGAGTTTGAGTTTGAGTTTGAGTTTTGTTTTTAACGACATATCAACCTCTTGCTCTTTTTTTAGGCCAAAAAGGTGGGGTTTTAAAGTATTTTTTAATGTTCAATCAAAGGTTGATTTACTCAGATATTGATGATAATTTATTTTAATTATTTATCTTTTTACTTTAGAAAACTGAATATAAAACTGAAGATGTCTTCAAGTTTTATATTCAAAAGTGTTTTTCTTTAAAAATGTATTATGACAATAATATTTTTTCCTTCAAGAATGTGTTATGGTAATATTTTTTTCCTTCAAAAATGTATTGTTGGTAATATTTTTCCTCCAAAAATGTATATTTTTCTATAAAAGTCTATTTTTATGTATATATTTCTGTTGTATCCCGGGGTGGGTGGAGAGAAACAGAGAAAAGAATAGTGTAAGAAATACTCTTAACACTGAGTATATATATATAGAGAGAGAGATTTATTATACGTTAGTGCAATAAACCAAATGTATGTACACGAATAACACTTATGAAGGTGCTGTCTTTGTATAGGACGTATGCGTCCGTCGTGAGAAGAAAGCTTCCGTCACTCCCATCTAATAACGTAGAGTCTAGTATCGTCAGTCGCTCGCTCGCTTTCCTCTTCTAACACTACTCCAGTTTGATTCCCGTCGCGGTCTTTTATGACCCCGTCCATACCCATTGCGGGGTAGGACCAGGATATTCCTCTACAACAATATCTCTCCAGAACAATTTCTATAAAAGCTTATTTCTATACCTTTAGAGTGTTTTGACCCCAATTTGGGCGCTTAAATATTTGTCCATAGCTGGGACCCTAACAGGTGCTACCACTCCGAGTCAGGGTGGACCTGAGAACAACATCAATTAAGAGGTGGTTTCATGCTCCTCAAAACCTCACAATCAGAGGCCTTGCTGCCGGATGCAGTTTACCGTCATACCCAGGACCACACCCTGAAGAAGCATGGCATTACAGAAAAGACTGGTTTTAAGGCTTTATTCAACTTTTTTATTGTTTGAAAAGACAAGAAGTATAATTCTTTTTCTTGTATATATTTTGCTACCATCATTGCTGTTTTGTATCGAACATTTCTACAGATACTTTATATGTCCTCTCAATAATGTCAGGAGCACTGGGATGAAATATTCTTTTTTAATGCATAGTTTCTCGAACCGTTAATCAGAGAGGCGAGTTCTAATTCCATCTGGCATCGTTATATTTACTCACACCCTTGGGAAACACAGGAATCCACACATTCAACTCCGGTTACTGCTTAATTATTAAGACGTGTGTCACTAAAACATTCAATCTGTCAAATGCCATACGTGATACACTCTTGAGCGTGTATGTCTCAAAAGAGACATACATATATTCTGGGCAGAAGATTTTCCCGCAGTCGGTTGAATTTACTTTCTGCGATAGACTGGTTGCCAGTCAAGACTATAGAATCCAGTTTCGTTTTTTTTTGTTTTTTTTTTTTTGCCCAGAGCCGGGGGGAATAGACGGATTAATACATTTCCCAAGACGTGCTTGTGTGTAAGTGAATGCAACGAATTCAACTAGAATTCGAACTTGGTTCTCCGGTTGCTCGTTCTGAGTTGATATCCACTGTGCCACAACGCACATTTTTACTAAAACATTATTATTTAAAATTTACTTTCTGCGATAGACTGGTTGCCAGTCAAGACTATAGCATCCAGTTTCGTTTTTTTTTTTTTTTTTCCCAGAGCCGGAGGGAATAGACGGATTAATACATTTAATACTTGGTTCGCCGGTTGCTCGTTCTGAGTTGATATCCACTATGACAGAACGCACATTTTTACTAAAACATTATTATTTAAAAAGAAAAACTTTAAATCTAATAATATTATCTGGCTTTAAATAACCTGCCAAGGGTTGATAACCCGTATAAAAGAATCAATAAATCAATTAAAGCCTTTTCTCTGTCAAAATTCCTACTCGTGTTTGATATTATTTCACCCTCCCTGTCTCTGCTTCTCACTTTCTCACTGTTTATATCTTTCTCTCTAGTTGTAGTTCCTCAAAGATTTTATATTTGTACTTTGTTTTTTCCTTTCTTTTCTTTTTCCCAGCAATTTATTTTTAGTTTGGCTTTCTTTTTTTTCTTTTTTTTCATTGTTTTCTTTCTCTCTTTTTCATTATTTCGTTCTGTCATTGTTATATTTTTATCTCGATGTATCAACTTTTCTCTGCCTTTCTTTCTTTTTTCGTTATTTTAGTTTTCTCTTTGAATCTTTTTTTCATCAGCCTTTCTTTTTACATTTTTTTTCTCAAGTTTTATCTCCTTTTGTCTATCTATCTTTCTTCTTCATTTTCTATTTTATTTTATTTCGACATTTCGTTTCGTTGCGTCTCCGTTAGTCAATCTTTCTTTCTTGTTATCGTCATTTTCTTTCTCTCGCTGTATATTTATTCTCCTTTTCTTTTACTTTTAGTCATTTTTGTTTCGCGTTGTAATTATCTTTAGTCTGACTTATGTTCTATTTTATCATTTCTTCTGTTGTATCTTCTTTCGTCGGCATTAATTCCTCTCCTTTCCGTTTCTTTTTCTTTCTTTTTTTCGTCATTTTATTTCTCTAAATCTATTCTTTAGTTTGCCTTTCTTTATTTATTTCTCTCGTATTTTTTTCGATAGTCTTAAGACATTGTATATCTGTCGTCCTTTCTTTTTTTTTTCTCACAATCTTTCTACGTTTTTTGTTATTTTATTTCTTTCTTGTTTTTTCACTTTTTGTATCTCTTTAGATATCTTCATTATTTTTTTTTCCTCATTTTATTTCTTGTTTGCTTTGCCTCTTTTTGTCATTTTCTTTCCCACTTTGTATATTTTTTTTACTCTGTCTCACTTTCTTCATATTATTTTTCTTGTATCTTCTTTAGTCTGCGTAATTCCTCTATTTTTTCATTATTTTTCTTTCGTTGTATCTTCTTTTGCCTGCCATTTTACTTCATTTTATTTGTCTCGTTGTATATCTTTTAGTCTGCATTTCTATTCTAACTTTGTTTTTGCCTCATTTTATTTATTTCGTTCTATCTTATCTTGCCTGTCTTTCTTTCTTTTTTTTTCAACATTTTCTTTCGCACATTGTATCTTCTTTATTCTTTCTTCAATTTTTCATCATTTTTTTTCTTAGTGTTGTTCTTCGGTTTGCGTTTCTTACTTCGACGTCATTTTTTTCTCAATCCCTTTTTTAGTTTGCATATTTTTCTTGGCTTTCTCACGTTGTATTTTCTTTTGTTTGCCTTTCTTATATTTTCCTCATTGTTTTTCTATCCTTGTATCTTCCCTAGTCTGCTTTTTTTATCGTCATTTCTTTCTATCTTTGTAAATTTTCTAGTTTGATTTTCTTTCTTGTCGTCATTTCTTTTTATCGTTTTACCTGTTCTTGTCTGCTTTTATTTTTATCGTCATTTTTGTTCTATCATTGTATCTTTTCTAATCTGCTTTTCTTTCTTGTCGTCGTTTCTTTCTGTCATTGTATTTTTCTAGTCTTCTTTTCTTTCGTGTCGTCAATTCTTTTTATTGTTGTATCTTCTTTTGTCTGCCCTTCTTTCTTTTTCCTTTTTTGTCGTTTTCTTTCTTTCGTTGTATTATTTAGTCTGTTTTCATATTTTATTTTTTATCGTCATTTTTTCTTTCGTTGTATTTTTTGTCTGACATTTTTCAATTCTTTTATCCTTCTGGTAATCTCCTTTTCGACGTATCTGCAAGATTGATATGTGTATTTGCTTGTCTCCTTGTTCCTTCTAGCTTTCATATTTATTTTTTCTTCGTATATTTCTCTCACTTCATCCATCTTTTGAAACCAATATTTTCTCTATACATTCCTCTTTCTTCACCTTTCAACACTGTCCGACTTACACGCACTCTCCTGTAGTTGCTGTCTATATATCTTTCTAGTTACCTAGCACGGTCATCTGCATACAGACCTTTGTTGCTGTATCCGGTTGCTTCCAGAAATTAAGTCGTCAATTAATAGAATCTGCTATGAATACTGTAGTAATGTTCTAAAATGTTTGTAAAAAGAACAGTTTTCATGCTTTAACACGTGCCTTTACCATGACATGACTACATATAAAAAAATTCCATTTTGGATAATTTTCACATTCTAATGAACGCTAAGCAATTTTTCAACCGTTATATTTGAAGCAAGAAGAAAATTTACAGTAATTTTTAGCAACACAGTTTAGCGGTTATTTTTTGTTACCACAACTTACACTCCTGAAAATAATCTCGGAAAGAGATTAAAAGTACTTGGGAACATTGAGAAATGCATGATAATAACATATGTCAACGTCAGAGCTCATTTCTTACATCTTTCAATTGTGCTAAAGATTATCCGTGAGTATGAACGGATTTTATAAGCAGACACAATATTTAGAATTTATTCTATTTAACATTTCTAAAAGAAAATTTTCTGCCTAAATATATACGTCACACGCATACAAGCCTGTTTTGCTATATCACAGCTCATCAGTGAGGCTAGACATCCCCTTGCCTCCGGCCGGGAGATCGAAACTCGACCGATTTGGTGTTAGTCGGAGTCGCTAACCCCCTGAGCTATAGGCACATAGAACCAGAGACGAGAAATATTAGCCTGTTATATATAAGCACGGTATACACATAAATGTTTATCTTACTCTTCGTATCTATCTATCTATCTATCTATCTATCTATCTATCTATCTATTTCTGTCCCTGTTTTTTTTCGTCATATTTATGTTTATCAATTATTTCTTCAAACTTTATCTAACTATATCAACTCCTTTGTCTGAATTTTCTCACTTCTTTTTTCTGTCTTTTTTTTTCATTCCTGAGGAGGAATAAGAAAGAAAGACAGAATATAAATAGTTATTTTAACATCTCCCTCGTTACGTCTCCTTCTTTCTTTCTTTCTTTCTTTCTTTCTTTCTTTCTTTCTCCCCCTTGTCTTTTCTTCGTTTTTTTTACTACGTCTCTCTCTCTCTCTCTCTCTCTCTCTCTCTCTCTCTCTCTCTCTTTCTCTCTTATTCGTCATTATCTTTCCTTCTGTTTTCTCTCTTCCGTTTTTCCCAGTCTTGCTCTTCTTTTCTCAGAAGTGATTTTGCTTGAAGTGACGTCACATTTAAGAAAATATTACAGATAGTTTTTGTTAGCCTTTTTTTCTTTATTTATGCTTTTCTTTCTTTTTCTCTTTTTTTGTTTCTTTTTTTTTTTTTCGTTTTTTTTTTCTTTCTCAATATGTGACTTCTTTGGCGCATCTAATATTTTGCTTTCATTTCTGTCAATACACTGCAGAAGAATGCAGTCCGTTCCTTAGACAAAAATGAGAAAAAGGCAGTATACACATACGTACAGACATACACACATGTACTCGCATACGCACACGTACGCATAACAACCTATAAACATACACACGCTTAAGCACATCCAACTTGGGACATGTATAAACACAAGCCTATGTCGGTAATTAAAGAAACTGAAATTTGTAAATCATTAAAAAAACAAAAAAAAAACAAAGTTAATTATTCGTTATTCATTTAAATTTTTTTACAGTTCTTCAAAACAAACAGAATTATTATTATTACTTTTGTACTCCGTGACTTTTGACTTCACCAGTTGCTGGCGGCTCTGGATTGAGATCTAGTGATAGCAACGCTCATCAGTGCTTCCATAATTTCCGCGCTACTCTTGCTGATGTCAGGTAAGATGTCGTCTGTAGGGCTTCGATGTGGGAGCTGTTCCATCGATTTCAAAATAATCATCTGCGGGGATGACAATTGTGGCAGATGTATCTCCATTCATTATCTATCCACCTCACTTCATTTTTCATTATTTATCTATCGCATGATTTTAATATCTCAGCCTGTTTATATCTATCTATCTATCTATCTATCTATCTATCTATCTATCTATCTATCTATATATATATATATATATATCAGATCTAATGACAGATTTCTCTAGGTGAAGCAAGTTCGAATCCTGCCAGAGAACGCATGTTTTCCTAACAAGGTTTCTTGATTTAAAGATTTCAACCAAATCTTCCGGTCTCGCAATACCTTCCTTAGCTTTTCAAATGCTACTTTGCTCATGCCAATGCCGACTTCGGATCTCAGTGTCCAGTATATGTAAATTAATATACTCTTTAATTATAAAAAACGCATAGCATCTACTCAAATACAAGCATCCATTAAAAAATGTTTAAACAAATAAATTATATATATATATATATATATATATATATATAGTCATCCGCAGACAAATCTGTTTCGCTGTATCACAGCTCATCAGTACGACTAGACATCCGATTGCTTTTTACCCAGGATTGAAGTCCGACCGAATTGGCGTCAGTCAGCGATTCTACCTCTGAGCTATGGGCGCTCGGTAGAAGAAGGCAGTCTTTTTCGCGTGTATATTATCATTATACACGGTCAATAGCCAAAGTGCTCTAATTCATTATATAATCATATAATTATGAATTAATTGTACATTGCGACACGGAAATTTCTATGTTTCGAGAAAAATTCTCTTCGCCAGGCAATGTTGGATGTTGGTAGTGCAAACGGTTTACATTTTATACAAGTATAGGGTAGGTATACATGGAATAATATTCTGTATCCAGAGAAACACTATTTGAAAAAAATGCTCAATACAAAATAGAGCGAATTATATTTCTTTGTAGAATTTATAGCATAAATATATTATAATATCAGTACAAAAATAGCCATTTTGTTTCGACACTATCCGTGTTTTATCAATTGATGAATTCCATTTCAAGCTGGAGGGTTTTTTAAAAGTTAAAAGACTAGCCAAACCCTCTTAATATATGTATATGTATATATATATATATATATATATATATATATGTGTGTATACAAATGCAATACCTAAGGTTTAAAACTAATTTTTACAAACCATTATAGAAACTTTTATTTTAGTTTTAAAAAAATTCAATCTAATCAATTAGATTTAATATTTTCAATAATCAAAATACTTAGCTGAATTTTAAAACGAATTTCAATTTGATTGTAATTAGTTTTTTTTATCTCTAAAAATTAGACATATTTAAAACTCTTTCATCACAATGTAATTCTCTTTATTAAAAAATCCTTTCAAAAATAAAATATGTTTATGTACTGTGTATTTTCAGGGCGTAGG
Organism: Ascarosepion bandense; assembly: GCA_037127315.1. Lineage (NCBI taxonomy): Eukaryota > Metazoa > Mollusca > Cephalopoda > Sepiida > Sepiidae > Ascarosepion > Ascarosepion bandense. The sequence continues at coordinate 1,348,706 of JBBBDQ010000399.1, forward strand.
CGATTACGGACTTCAACTTGCCCCTATCACTTGCCGCTCTCAGTGCTTATTCTCGTAGTATCTCTCCCAAACCCCGCTCGTTCAAGCCTATCAAGTATGTCTCACGCTACCTTTCCCGCCTTTCTTTCCTTCTATCCGCCCTGTGAGTATCAGCTTTCCCAAACATTTCTTCCTCATTCAGTCAGTTAAGTGCCATACGTGATACACGCTTAGGCGATCATGTCTCAAAAGAGACATGACTGACTGGGCAGAAGATTATCCCGCAGTAGGTTGCCATTGCTTTCTGCGGTAGACTGGTTGCCGACCAAGGCTATAGAACCCAATCTGTCCTAGTATTTAACCCATAACTGGGGTGAAGAGACGGATTAATACCTTTCCCAAGGGTATTTGCGCGTAAGTGAATACAATGGATTCAGTTGGAATTCGAACTCGGCTCCCCGATTTCTCGTTCCGAGCCGATATCCACTGTACCACAACGCTCTTCCTCATTACATGTCCGAAAAACCTCAACTGTCTCATCCAGGTGAGAAGTATAAATTTCCTTTACGTTTGCATCCTCTCGAAAACTTTGTCGTTGCTTATATGCTCAATCCATGGTATCCTCAGCATCCTTCTGTAGAACCATATTTCGGTTGCTTCGAGTCTCTTCTTTGAGCCGATCGCCATGCATAAAATAAGAAAACAGATATTACATGAGTCCATCACTCTTTTTTTAGTTTTCAATCAAATCTTCCTGTCTTGCAATACTTTGCTTAGCCTTTGAAAAGCCTCTTTGGTCATGCCAATGCACCTTCGGATCTCAGTGTCGTACTTCTTATCCTCTCTTAGAACCTTACCCAGGTATTAAAATTTCTGTACCTGTTTGATTTTAGTCTCCCCCGACTTGTAGCTGGCATTTTTGGGGTCCTATTTTTCCTGGCGATCATACATTCAGATTTCTAGAAGTTTATGTTTAGTCTTTTCTTCTCGCTTTCCTTTGCTAACCTTCTGTGGAGTGTCCTACTTTCCTTTCTGTGTCTCCTCTCAGCACTGTATAGTCTACGTAGCTTATATTGTTGAGATTTTGGCCACCAATGACGAATCCTGGCACGGCTTATATCTCCCACAAAATTACTACACTGTACAGGTTGAATAGATCAGGTGAGAAGACGCATCCTTGTCTTACATTCCTTTCTATTTTTTATATTTGCTGATTTAATTTCCTGTTCTTATACAAAGCGATGTGCTGCCACTATAGGTTCTTGATATTATTTAAGGAATGTTAGCTGACTTTTAGTTTAATCAATCTGATTTGAAAGAAATATTACTTGCTTTAAGTTAAAAATATCGCAGAAATCATTTTGAACACGTAGGAGTGTGACTTTATATAGTGTTGACAGCTCTATACACAGAATGATATTTGGGAAATTCAACTATTTTTTACGGACATGTCTGTAAAATTTTAATCAAAAATATAACCTGAGCCTCTTTTTATATAACTTTTTAAATACGTATTAATTATAATTAGATATGGTAGATATTGTAGTACAGTGGATATCGACTCGGAACGAGAAATCGGAGAGCCGAGTTGTAATTCTATTTGAATTCCTAGCATTCACTTACGCGCAAATACCCTTAGAAAAAGTATTAATCCGTCTCTTTCCTCCATTTATAGGTTAAATAACATGGCAGATTGGGGTCTATAGCCTTGGCTGGCAACCAGTCTACCTCAGAAAGTAATGGCAATTTACTGCTGGATAATCATCTTCTTCTTGACCGAATAATTATAAAAAAAATTAGGAAGATTTTCTAAGAAATCCAAGTCGTCAGCAATAGTAGTTTCAAGAATGTGTGTTGGGGTGCAGTGAATATCGGCTTTGTAAGGGTAATCGAAAAGCCATCTTCGAATTCTAGTTGAATTCGTTGCATTTACATACAAGCAAATACTCCGGAAAGGTATTAATCCGTCTCTTCTCCCTCCAACTAAGGGTTAAATAGCAAGAAATTTCGGTTCGATATTCTTGGTTGGCAACTGATTTACCGCAAAAAGTAATGGCAACCTACTGCGGAAAAATGTTTCTAACCACTCTTTCGAGGCATGGTCGTCCAAGCGTGTATCACGTATGGTACTTAACTGACTTATTGAGTTGACACATTGGTACACACATGAAACATTCAAAACGCCTTTGAAAATAGTATTTTTCTTTTTATTATTAACAAATAGAATTTATGCTTAATAATATATCAGCTAACCGGTACAAATTAATACGGAATTTTAAATTATTAAAACTTTGAAAATTTTTCTAATTGCATATATATATATATATATATATATATATATATATTGAAGTCTGCTGTTCGTGGCGAACTTCTGCGAACTTCTGCACCGATTGTTTGTTATTAGTAGTTCCAAAAAGTGTGGATAGTGCTACACAAGCCTTCACCACTCAAAACAATTTTTTGTGTTGCAGTCTAACTGTTTTAGACATTCATACGTCGAAATCGACAGGAGAGAGTCCATATATATATATATATATATATATATATATATATATATATATATATATATTAATGAAAATAATTATTGTAAAAATTCATAATTTACCAAAACACACGTCCATAATATATCATATTTTTGTTTTAGCACATTTTATCTTATATTTTATGATTCAAAGATTTTCGGTAAAATCAAGTCCTGTTTTAGAAAAGACAAAATCATGATTTAATTTCTCCAATGACTTCTGCTTATAACTAATATAAGCTCGACAAAAAATGATTTATCAAAATTCATAAGGTTAAATAAGTGGGGCGTCGTATATGCAAAATAAATTTTACCAAAGTTTTCTAAAAAAATGAAACGTTACATTCATTTAAGAATAAGTTATGAATGTTTCATTAAAATCAGAGAATTATTTGAGTTTTGCAATTATTTTCAACTGAATGTTTTTCACCGCAAAGAAAAAAGCTTTTCTTTATTTATATCTGCCATTTCGTAGATTCCTATCTTAGCCTGTTTATATCTGTCATCTCTCACTCTCGCCATCTTCCTTTGATTTAAAAAAATATTTCCGCTGTATTACATGAACCGTCTCTATACCGAGCCTCAGTGTCTGCTCTATAATGCACGTTGCTTTTTAGTGACACGCAAGTAAGTGAGAAAATCATAATTGAAAAAAGTTATGACAGTTCAACAACGAATATAGACAAACTTTCGGGGAGACAATCAATCTAGGGTCAACGGGAGAGCAGGAGGAAGATAGACGATAAAAAAGAGGCAATTTGTAATTTACACACAGTTTCAAAATTGCTGACAATAAGAAAAGACAATACGCGTCATCAAGACGGCCAAAAAGTTAAATATATTTTTTTCCTTTTTCGCAATTTATGCTTTGAGTGACTGTCTTTTGATACTGTTATTAGTTTGATTCGTTATCATTGTTTTTTATTATTATTAAAACATTTCCTTACCGCAATCGAAATGGAATTAAAAATTCAGTTCTATATATATATATATATATATATATATGTGTGTGTGTGTGTGTGTGTGTGTGTGTGTGTGTGTGTGTGTATTACGTATATTCACTAAATCGATGAAAAACAGCATAGTATGAAGAAAAAGATCTCAAACTTAATAAGAATTAACTTTTTCCATCAAAATGTATGTTATTATTAAGAGTAAAGATCAAGGCATTTTTCTAATGATTTTCAAAAAATGAAATCTTTCTTACACGTTCGGAATTTTAGTAAAAATCTTGTTACGAGAGTTTACAATGGAAAACGTTACGAGAGTTTACAATGGAAAACGTAATATTACATAATTCAGTTCTGTACATATATATATATATATATATATATATATATATATATATATATATAGGATTCCAAAATCCACAAGGATGGGATATCATTGAAACCAATTCCGTTAATGGCTGGAAATGCCCAACACAAGGTAACTAAATGGCCGTCATCACGTTTGGAACATTTAAGTGGGTATTTTAAAGGATTATTTTTCCTTTGTTGACATCATCCAGAAAATTTGTCTTCTTCAGGTCGGTTCATGTGTTCCTTTGATGTTTGTTCGTTGTTCACTTCTTTTCCTCTTTTGGAAACAATTGATATTTGCTGCGATTTGCTTCATCGCAGTTCTTTTTCTCCACCTAGTATTCTTGAATCTGTATTTGTGGAGTTGATAAAATTTGCTACTTCGTCTGTTGAATTAATACTATTTGCCGACAGATTGACGGGGTTGCTATGGGCTCTTTTTGGGTCCAGCGCTCACCAATATTTTTGTTGGCTTTCACGGGGAGAGAATACGTAGTAGTGCATTTTGTCCTCAACTGTATTGTCGATATGTGGACAACACTTTTTGTTTATTTAATAATGAAGTTCAGGATGATTAGTTTCTCTTATTTTGTTAATTATATTCATCCAGCTCTGAGGTTTAATGCTGAGATAGAATCAACTTCAGAGCTAGCTTTTTTGGATGTCCTAGTACATCGGACACCTACAACTTTTCTTCCTACATTTTATAGGAAACCAACATTTGCGGGATTATATATTCGTTGGGATTCCTTCTGTCCACGAAAACGTAAGATAAACATTATTACAACCCTAGTTCATTGGGTATTATTGATATGTTCGGAGATTTTCTTGATGATGAAATTAATTTTGTGAAGGAAACCTCATGTGGTTTACGGCATCCCCCTGATACTGTTCATTCGGCCATCCATAACAAGATTTTGGATTTCAGAAAGGTTAATCTCTGTACAGTTAAAAAGTGCCCTGTTTATCTTAGACTTCCCTGGATATGATCTAAGTGTGAAAGCATAACTAGACAGATTTCATCTTATTCATGTTCGTCGTTGTCTTTTCTCGGATGAGGTACGAAGAGTTTTCCAAACCCGACCTAGGTTATATTATGAGTGCAGGGATGCTCTCCCTCTCCATCAAATTTATTCTATTACTCATAAATATAATTGTAGTTGCGGTGCCGACTACATAGGGAGAACTACTCAGCGCCTGGACATGAGGATTAAGCAACATGTCTCCACTAAGATCAGGAACCAAACCTCGGAATGGACTTGTCTCAAATACTTACGGTTCAGCCATTTGTGAGCACATATTAAAAACAAAGTGTGCTGTTAACTTTAGTGCTGTTGTATCCCGGTTGCACACTCTATCTCATCTCAAAGTGCCGGAGGCTCTATATATCGGGTCCCGTAAACCTTTCCTGTGTAAACAGCATGACTGTTTGTAGGAGCCTGCTATTATTAGAACTCTAGAACTTTGGATTCATATTTTCCCCACTCTCTTCATTAAACACTTCTTTATTTTAATCTAAGTTTAAATCTCCCATACAGGCCTGACTAGCGGGAGCGAAACCTGTTGTTTCGAATTTGTATTGTTTTATAATGTCATGTAACATTGAGGTATATATTTTCATGTCATTAATTAAATTTGTAGCTATAAAACATTTTCAAATAGCGTGTACGCATCGCTCATTCAGTAAAAATGAAAATTGAGCACGCTAGCTATTGGGCGCGTATAATGATATGCGCTAAAAAGACTGCCTTCTTCCACTGAACGCCCATAGCTCAGGGGTAGAGTCGCCGACTGACGCCAAATCGGTCGGGTTTCGAGCCTGGGTTATGTAGCAATCGGAGTCTAACCATACTGATGAGCTGCGAAACAGATCTGTCTGCGAATGACGATATATATATATATAAAAGCTAAACATATATTGTTAAATATAACACCTAATGGATGTCAATTATTATGTTTAATCATGAGCCGTTCTAAATATCACATTTTGGCTTTAATTTCAGGTGAAAATAAAGAAAAAATTGTTCAAAATTTGGATATATTTTTTAATACGCTGGTTCTAAGCTTTTGACATACATGATCCCTCTTCAGAGTGGTTACAAGAACATTAACATAAAGATATCCAGCTTCAAAGATGATATTATTTTGAGTAGACATAAAATATTGCTATGCGACGATAACAGTCATCAAATAGCAGACGCATGTCGCAAATTAATAATGCGGTTTTGTGACGTTGCACAATATATATATATATATATATATATATATATATATATATATATATATAATTTTTTGTTTAAAGCTTTGTTCAAAGCTTTTAATTGCTTTACAAGATAATATATATTAAGGACATTATAGTCTGAAGAAAAATCTTTCTATTAATAATGAAATAATAAAGGGTTGTTTTTATTTAAATTATAATAATTTATAAAATTTCAAAAATGTTTTTAAACTTCTTCAATAAAATGTTGACGTTATGTTATTAAGTTATTATGGGAAGTCTGTATTTACAATCGAAACTTGAAAAGTTTAATACAAATCTTTGAGCCTTCGTATTTTTTAAAAACATTAATATTTTCGTGTTGATGTTTTTGTATGGTAATTTCTATGTGTACATTTAAAGGTCATGTGTTTCATGGTTTCTTCCCCTTACAGGAAAAATTTAGACAAGCTTTTCAATTCTGGTCGCCATAAACTTATCTCGCATCTGTCTGGCTGTCATCACATCAAATCATACGTGGAAAACCCAGAAAGTTTAACACTGCGTATAAGAAATAGTGTTATTCTAAATTTCATGCTCTAAATAAGTAATACTTGTGTAAATCAGATTAATTTAGCTTTAAATTTACGAAAATTTCAGAAATAATGTGTAACAAATGTATATTTTATTTTTGCAAGATTTTTAAAACCGCGATTTAACTTTTGTTTACATATGTGTCGATCGCTCAAAATTGAAAGAAAATTTCAAAATTGAAAGGAAAAATCTTAATGTTTTAGATTCCAGTCAATATAATTTCTGTTTGAGTATTTTGCCTTCTGAAAAAAAAAATTAATCACTTAACTTAAAATATAAATTGGAATAAAAGTTTCAAGAAAGATTTTTATTTCTAAAAACTCAATTTAATAGTTAGGTCTCGCAAAGAAGCGGAGGTACCCATTAATGTTTATATCAGAATTTCGGCGGGAAGCAACGGATTTATACATACAGGTACTCCTTCACTAACCCCAATTTAAGACATCAAACAGCCCTTTCCCGAAAATACTGGAACTAAAAGTAAATAACCTAAATCCTCAGATAAAGTGGAAGCCGATAGGCAAGGTAAGGACCTGTAATAGCTTTAAAGACATATGTAATCTATGTTTAACAGAAAAATTTACTAATAATACTGATACTAATCTTTATAAGACATAAATATATCATCCCGAAAACCTACAATTTATCATATATATATATATATATATATATATATATATATATATATATCGAGAGAGAGACATAAAGTGAGCAGGAGATTGAGACAAAGGGAGACAATGCGATGCTGGAAAATTATTGAGCTTGTCAAGAAAGCCTTCTATATAAAACTCTCTTTGATCCTTAGATTGTAAGTTGTGTACTGTAATAAAACTTTTCAGCGCCACTCGTATATATATATATATATATATATATATATATATATATATATATATATCAACCATTTCACTGCTAACTTGGCATATTCGCCTATCATATTAACGCTTCGCTTTCTTTTTTGTCTGTTCACTGACTTTCCCTGCGGACAGTCATGAAAGACGAAAATAATTTCCATAGCTAAACAAGTTCGAATTCGCTGAGAGACAACGCAACTGCATTTCTCTCACAGTTGGCGAGCAGTGCTACGTTTTCGATGCTGAATACGCTCTAGGGGTTCCCCAAAATTGATATTTCCGACTCGCAGTGCGAGAGACAAATAAGTGGGAAAAATCATAGCACAACTTAGGTAAACAAGTAGATTTTAAAAACGTTATTCTCGACAAACTTATGACGCCGTTTCAGTGGAATGTATTTATTTCCTCAACTTTGTTTAGATTTTGCGTCGAGGCTAACGTATCTACCAGCTGAATGCGAACATGAGACTTAAATCATCATTAAATAACATTTTATTTCATCTAACAATTTTTCGGTGACTCTCACCCAGCTTCACTTATGCGAGAACCACCGGGAGCCTTTCGTCCATTAACCCTGGAACACTAACCATAAATCAAAGTTACACCACTACTAACCATCATACCGATTTTGAAAATATCTAAAAAAAATATTAAATATAAATCTTTATTTGAAATATTTTACATGCAGACGCTTCTAAATTTGTACTTTGAGTTAACATTAACAGAAACTGAAAAAACATTCTTCTATGTACCCTGTCCCTTCAGGACATAGGCGATCATCACTTTCTACGTTTCCCTCTCCCTGGTGGTTCTGAGCACGCCTTCTTCTGTTACACCATGCAGCCCTTGTTCCATCATCCACCTGATAAGATCATTCAAAGATGTTATCCTTTGCTTTCCCCTGTCTCTTTTTCCATCTATCTGGCCTGTTAGTAACAGGTGCTCTAAGCCCTCCTTCCTCATTGCATGTCCCATGAAATTTAGCTGTCTCTTCTTGATGTTTCCATCATTTCCAAGACCTCATCATTGCTCACATGCTCAGCCCATGAGATTCGCAGCGTCCTTCTGTAGAACCACATTTCAGTTGCTTCAAGATTTTCCTTCATCTTTGATGATATTGTCCAGCATAAAAAATCAGGTACTGAATATTAAATTAAATTGTAATTAAAATGGCGTCATTTGCTCTGGGTACTTTATACCCATGGTTAGTGTTCCCAGGTTAAGTGAGCTGTCTTGTCAGTCAGTTGAGCGCCATACGTCATAAACGCTTGGGCGATCATGTCTCGAAAGGACATGACTAACTGGGCAATTATATATATATAATAAAAGAAATAACTAAATACTGTAAAAAAAATACATTTTTAAACTTACAACTTTTTAGTAGTTTTTCCTATACATATTAAGACAGTATACGTGGATCATCATTATGCTATATATATATATATATATATATATATATATATATATATATATATATATATATCTGTGTGTGTGTGTCTGTTCATATATCTATGTAGTACATATAGCGAATGAAAGAGAAATAGTAAAACAGACTGTCAGTCACACAGAGTGAATGCGTGTGTGTGTGAGAGAGAGAGAGAGAGAGAGAGAGAGACAGAAATGCAGAAAGTGACCACAATGAACCTAGTTAGTAGTAAATAACTTTCAAAAAGAGCGGGCGAGACGTCTGACATTTTTAGATATTTAATCAACTTGTTAGTTTAATTATTATCGGCTCGGAAAAGTGCAATCGCCGAATAGAGTTCATTTTCCGGTTGATATAGATGATCTGAATCAATGTTCCTCCATCTTATGGGCTAAATAGCAAGCTAGAGTGAGCTCTCCGGCTCTTGGTGCTAACATATCTAGAAGGAAAATTATGAAGTCAAAACCATCCTGATGAGAAATAACCTCCTTCAGGCTATCTTGCTTTAGGCATGTCAGTTGCTGCTACACCTGGTGTATACCTGTTAACATTGCGATCTTAAAGCGTCGCCAGACTCATCACATAACCATCAACTAAAACTTGTTAGGTACAAGTCCACAATCTGCGTATAGCTAGAAAAGAAGAAAGGTTTGAGAAGTTTGATATTATGTAAAATATGGTATTGTGTCAACATAGGTTGGCGTCAAGCTCATTTCAGGCAAGGAATGCAACATAAAGAAAAACATGTCAGTCTTGTTCGCCGAATACAGACTTATGTGACCACGCACAATTATCCATAAACAACGGATCATCTTTGATGATATTGTCCAGCATAAAAAATCAGGTACTGAATATTAAATTAAATTGTAATTAAAATGGCGTCATTTGCTCTGGGTACTTTATACCCATGGTTAGTGTTCCCGGGTTAAGTGAGCTGTCTTGTCAGTCAGTTGAGCGCCATACGTCATAAACGCTTGGGCGATCATGTCTCGAAAGGACATGACTAACTGGGCAGAATATTATTTCGCAGTAGGTTAACGTTACAGTACCCAAGTCTACAGGACCCAACCTGTCCTGCCATTTAATCCATGTTTGGAGGGAGAAGAGACGGCTGTTAAGGGTATTTATTCGTAAATATATGGAATTCATTCAAATAGAATTCAAAATCGGCTTTTCCATTTCTTCTTCCTATCCCATATCGACTGCACTCCAAAGCACAGATAGAAGTTGTTTGGGCATTACGGTAACAGTAACAAGAAGTTGCTGCTCTACACACATCGGGTGTAACAGATGAGAGGAAAAGTATGCCTGAGCAGGCATCTGCAGTGGGAACGAGTGACCAGCCATTATATATATATATATGACGACGAACGCTCCTAGCCTAAATTTTAGGCCGGTCTGAAATATCAAATATATATATATATATATATATAATAAAAGAAATAAATAAATACTGTAAAAAAAATACATTTTTAAACTTACAACTTTTTAGTAGTTTTTCCCACTGCAGATGCCTGCTCAGGCATACTTTTCTTCTCATCTGTTACACCCAATGTGTGTAGAGCAGCAACTTCTTGTTACTGTTACCGTAACAAACTTGTTTTGCTTCTTGGGGGGGGCAGGGTTGTTAGCCCTGCGCTCAACCCCTCAAACAAGGAGGAACGGTGAACCATTCTTGGTCCTTATGTTTACAGCACCTGGTATTCGCAAATGGTCACCCATCTAAGTACTGACCAGGCGCGATATTGCTTAACTTCGGTGATCTGACGAGAACCGGTGTATTTAACACTATATAGCTGAAGACTCAGAAACACCTGCTTTTGTTCAATACCCACAGAGCTCACTTATGGTTTATACGGCAACTATACTGATAGGACCTTAGTTACAGTTTCTGAGAGAGAGCGCATTATCTAGCGTCGACAATAGCCCGAACAATGCCAGACACTCAAAAAACACGGCCACGATTACTTGTGACGCCGAGCTAGCACAACCACCAAGGGGTAGTTTTGGTAAATCCTGAAAAGGAACCGTCTAGCAGCATGAATTTCGTACACTATATATATATATATATATATATATAGTAACAGGTTTCAGTAAGAAGGAAATATTGTGCTTATATTGCCTTTGCAGTGATCGATGATATTATGTATAGTTCTGGGCTTACACACACACACACACACACACACACACACATATATATATATATATATATATATATATATATATAAAGTAGTATCCTTGGGTGTTTGCATGGTCAACTCCGCAGAGGATTGTAATCCGTTGAGAACTCAATGCTAGAATTTAACAGAGTATTATAATGAAATTAATTGTATATATATATATATATATATATATATATATATATATATATATATAAACACAAACTTATAACTAAACTCGTTTCGAGAAACCTCTGCGTATCTACGTGGAAGGAAAAAAAATGGTTGTAAAATAAGATAGAGCTAAGCACATGAACATCTGCCAAAGGTAATTCGGACCGAGTCAGCCTGTAGCCCGAGACGAAAAAAACCGAGACGAGTAATCAACTAACAAAAAAGCGCTCAATACTAAAGCAGAGCAGAATAAGTAAAGTATACCTAGTGAGCCAACAACACTTCCAAGGTTTCACCTAAGCGGACGATCCGCTTAGGTGAAACCTTGGTAGGTTTGTTGGCTCACTAGGTTTAATTTACTTATATATATATATATATATATATATATATATATATATATATAAACACAAACATAAACACAAACTTATAACTATACTAGTTTCGAAAAATCCTCCGCGTATCTACGTGGAAGGAAAAAGAATGGTTGTTAAAAAAAGGAGAAAGAGCTAAGCACACGAACATCAGGGATTCGGACCGAGTCAGCCTGTAGCCCGAGACGAAAAAAACCGAGAGGAGTAATCAACTAACAAAAAAGCGCTCAATACTAAAGCAGAGCAGAATAAGTAAAGTATACCTAGTGAGCCAACAACACTTCCAAGGTTTCACCTAAGCGGACGATCCGCTTAGGTGAAACCTTGGTATCTTTCTTGGCTCACTTGGTATATATATATATATATATATATATATATATATATATATATATATTTCCAACAAGGCTATAGAACCTAATTTGTCCTGTTATTCAATTATTTTATCCATATCAGTCAGTTAAGTGTCATGCGTGATACACGCTTGGGCGATCATGTCACTTTAGAACCATGACTGACTAAGCAGAATATTTTCCTGTAGCAGGTTGCCATTTATTTCTAGCGTAGACTGGTTGCCAACCAAGGTTATAGAGGCCTATTTTTCCTGTTATTTAATTTTTTTCTCCAGATCAGTCAAGTGCCATACTTGATACATGCACAGGTGATCATATCTCGAACAAGCCATAACTGACGAGGGAAACTTTCCCGCTGTAGGTTGCCATTTTTTTTAGGTTGGCTGCTTACCAACCAAGGTTATAAAACCCTATCTGCCCTGCTATTCAATTCGTTTATCCAGATCAGTCAGTCAAGTGCCATATGTGATACACCCTTGGGTGATCATGTCCATTTCAATTCATGACTGCGATACTTATCAACATAGGGGAAGCTCCCAATTGATCTGGTGCGTCTTAGGCCGCTCGACCACGAATGATTCCCCAGTCTAATCGAAACCAAATCATGCCTTATATAACACAGTTTCGATTCTACGTAAATAATCATCTCTGCTTTGAAATATCGTAATGTCAACAAGTGTAAACATAAAATGTTATAGAAAACCCTGAAGATTAGCGAATTGGTTGTAACAACCGACTTATTTAATTTATTGGTTTGAACATTATTTTTAATCGTTACCTGTATATGAATAAATATTCTGTTTTTAATAAACGGTATATTTATATATTTATTTCTACGATTAACTTTGCTACTAAAATTTGTCATTCAGCATTTGTTTATCATCTGTCCTGGCTATGATAGTAAACTGCATCCGGCAGCAAGGCTTCTGACTGGGAGGTTGTGAGGAGCATAGAATCACCTCTTAATTGCTTTTGTTTCCAGGTCAATTGGAGTAGATAGACTAAATTATCGCCCGGTTCACACTCCACCCACGTCTATTGAACAGGTGAAGAGGCTCATCCCTTGTTTCCTGTTTAGGATGTGGTTTCCGGTTTTTCTCTCTTTTCTCTTTCTCAATCTTTTCATTTTTATTTTATTTTATTTTTTTTCAATTGAAGTAGATAGATTAAACTATCGCCCGGTTCACACTCCACCCACATCTATTTAACAGGTGAAGAGGCTCATCCCTTGTTTCCTGTTTAGGATGTGGTTTCCCGTTTTTCCCTTTTCCAATCTTTTCACTCTTACGTTGCTTGGGGGTGATAGGATTAAAATATATATATATATATACATTAGAGTAGATTAACGGATTAAGGAATCGGATGGTCGGGTTCATTCAATTACGTGCTATTGAGCACCTCGAAGTGGTTAGCGAGTTTGTCTCGCTAGAAACTTTACCACTGAGTAGTAAGTTGGATCTTCACTGGGCGCTCCATACTTTTGGCCTTGTGTCACATTTAAGCGGCGCTTAAAAAATTACTCAGTCACGTGTTAATACCCTTGGGAGAGGGTTAAATGCAACTCCGCTTTCCCTGCTATGGCTATTATTATAGATTGGATTCTAAAGTCTTCAGTGGCGACCTGTCGAGAAGAACAATTTTGAATTGAAATATTCCTGGAGAGAGTTGGGCTCCTTTGGGCTATCTTGCCCAATACACGCCACTTCTGCTGCGGCTACACTACAGGTGGGAACCTTACAACCATAATGTGTTACAGGATCCGATATATATATACATATATATAAATTTTATATATATAACGGCTGCTGGTGTGTTTATAACCTGCATATAGATATCATTCTTGGCCGTCTGCCGAAAGCTTAGGTGTAGCAAATCTGTCGAGTTTCGATCCCAGCTGGAAGCAAACGGATGTCTAGCCACACTGATGACCTATGATATACCGACATAGCCTTGTATGTAGATGACTATATATATATATATATATATATATATATATATATATATATATATATATAGCCCGGCGTTGCTCGGGTGTAATGAAAGCTTTAAAACTAATCCATGGTCTTGGAGCTCAAACTCTGCCTAAAGAATATTTGTGTGAGAATCGGATAAAAATTGTGGATTTGTATACAGGACATACAGACAGATAAACAGACGCACACACACATCTTTCATTTTATACATGTATATATTATCGATTTTCTGCACTATTGTAAGAACTGCAACCTTGAAACTTCTGAATATTGTTTCTTATGTATTTGTCTATGAGTGTATCAAATTTGATTAAAATCGGACCACTTCTTCTATAACCCGATTTTTTCGATTATAGATTTTCGATATTTATCGGGGGTACCTCGACACAAAACCTAGTTAAGAACACTCACAGACGCTTATAGTACAACTATGTAAATTTTCAAGAAAATCAGTTCAGCCGTTTCGGAGTCTATAGGTAACGGATACACAGACAGACAGACGCGCACACACACACACACACACACACACACACACATACACACACACACACACACAGAGTCAAAGTTTCATTCATAAATATGTTTAGATTAGTTCAAGGCCATAAAAACTTCTTTGTTACGGATTATTTTCGTTCAATTTTTTTTTTTTGTAAGTTTGAATCGGTCTAAACTTTTCAAATCTTTTGAAGAATGAATTCATGCGTTTTCCAAAGGTATTTTTCTAATTAAATACAAGTTAATGTTTGCATTCGCACACTGTTTTCCAATTTCATAATCTGTGAGGTTCATTATTACGGAGTCACACATACATTAACGGTATTTATTTTGCATAGTTATCCATCCGCCGGATTGTTATCCATCGATATCAACAGGGAATGGGAAATCAGACAGTTGAGTTCGAATTCCAGTTGAATTCCTTGCATTCACTTGCTCGCAAATAACCTTGGGAAACGTATTAACCCCTCTCTTCTATGGGTTAAATAACAGGACAGATTTGGTTCGGTATCCTTGGTTTGCTATCAGTCTATAGCAGAAAGAAATGGCTATTTACTGCAGGGAAATCATTTGCCTAGTCAATCATGTCGCGAAAGAGACATGATCGCTCAAGTGTGTATCTCGTATGGCTGTTAATTGACTAATCCATCTAACTCTCTAAAATATATCCCCAAAAATCAATTGCTTATTTTTGTGGTGGTGGTGGTGGGGGTGACATTAAAAAAGTTTGTTTTCTTTTTCGTTGTTTAACATCCTTATGATTCAGTTCAGTTAAGTGCCACACGTGATACACGCTTGGGCGATCATGTCTCGAAAGAGACATGACTGACTGGGCAGAAGATTATCCCAAGTAAATGATTACCCAAGTAAATTTCAGTATATAGTCTTGGTCTCTTTGTTGTCTCGTTAAAATTATGATAAATAAACCTCAAATGTCTTTATATAAGACTTGGACATTTTTTAATATGTCTGATATCGTATTAACGTCAACAAAAAACTATCAGTTACACTAGGCACGCAGTCAACTCAGTTTTTCCAAATATAAGGATTGAATAGACATTCTGTGTGAAATCGAATCTATTTTAGAATCTGTTGTGATGTACAAGTTAGGTGTCAAGTCCCCGGGTTATAACTCTCTTCCTTCCGTTCTCAAAACGAAATTTGATTTCACACTGTTACTTCCACAGACAAATGGCGCACTCGTCGATAAAGATTTTTTTTTTCGTTCCACTTTGAGAAAATCTTCTCCGCTAGTTTCAAGTGTATCATTAACAGATTCTTTTAAGCAAAACAGTTTAAATGGCATCAGTCGTAAACATTATTTCTTGATAAAATGCTTTTTTCTTGACAGCTACAGCAATGAAACAATATTAATTTTATCTTGAATATACCGATCTTTTCATCTTACTTTTTTTCTAGCAACATCATAAAACCAAAGAGTAGCTTTTATGCTAAATACCCTACTGCTAGTAGATGTCCGTTATGGTGCAGTGGATAACGACGAATCGGGGGAGCTGAGTTCGAATTCCAGCTGAATTTCTTGCATTCACCTCCGCTCAAATACCCTTGGAAATGATATTAATCCGTCACTTCCTTCCAGTTATGGCTAAAATAACAGGACAGACTGGGTTCTATAGCCTTAGCTGGCAACCAGTCTACCGCAGAAAACAAAGCCGACCTCATCATCATTTATCCATCACACCCAGATGATGCATAGGGCAGCAACTTTTTGCTTCTGTAACAAACTGTTTTTTAAGGGGCAGGGTTGTTAGCTCTGCACCCAACCCCCAAACCTGGAGGACCCGTGGACCATTTTTGGTCCATACGTTTACAGCACCCTGTATTCCCAAATGGTCACCCATGTAAGTACTGACCCGGCTCGATGTTGCTTAACTTCGGTG
>JBBBDQ010000399.1:1370000-1397500 GCA_037127315.1 Ascarosepion bandense
AGTTGTTTTCAAGAAGTTACCTATCAATCATTGCAAGATTCAAACATGGTAGACGTTCTAACCATTTAGCCACACGGACACATTAATCTGCGTGTGATTCATTTTGGCAGCAAAATTTAATTTATAGATGTTTTTCTTGAATTCAACCAACAGGTTCTACTTGTTACACTTTTAGTTCTTTTTGTTTTTCGGCATATCAACACTTCTATGGGTTATTTAATGCCGACAAGATATTTTTACAATAATTTCGAATGAATAGAATATGTATTTTTCGTAAGAAGTCAGATTGTGGAGCAGGTTTCATTGATGTATTTTTGTAAAAAGTGTTTATTTGAGAGTTATATGTATTACTGATATATATATTTTTTTTTCTTCAAAAATATATTGCTGTTAATATTTTTTCTTCGAAAATGTATTGTTGGTAATACTTTTCCTCCAAAATAACATTGCTGGAATTTTCAATATAAAAATCTATTTTTGTATTTTCATAGTGATTTGACCCCAGTTAACCCCCAGTTAACTATTTGGGGGTTAACTATTTATAGCTGGGGTACCAACAGGTTCTACCACTGAGGTGGTTTTATGCTCCTGAAATCTTCCTAATTAGAGGCTTTGCTGCCGGATGTAGTTTATCGTTAAACCGAGGACCAAGATGTCGGTTATCATCATACCCACGAGGCTTAATTTTTTTTAATTTACTTCCAACACAAAAGTGTGAATAAGGTGTCTAAAATTCATGTTTAGTTCTATTTTTTGCTCAAGTAAACTGCCGGCCATAATTATTAGACCACCGCAGTAACTTAAAAATGTTGTATTTCATACTATTTTTTAGTATTTATTGTCAAGTGAATAATTGAAAAAAGTAGAATTGTTCTTTTGTTCATACTGCACAATAACATGTGCATCAAATAGATTTATAAATATTTAATAATTAGCTGTATTGCAGTTTAGTTAATGAAAGTATGTAAACAAAATTAATGTGATTCGGACGAGTTCATCTTTTTAGCCTTGTAAAAATTTGCAAAGTAATAATAACAAAAGAACCTGTTCTATTTTCATTTAGAATTATCCACTTAAAAATAGTATGAAGTACATCATTTCTTTTAAATCAACTGAGGTTGCCTAATAATTATGGCCGGTAGTGTACATTCGGCCGTTTTAAGTATAACCATGAAGTGGGTATTATTGATATCGTAAACAAATTTTTTTACGGAGACTAGCTTAAATGTGGCACTAGGCCAAATGCACGAAGCATCCCGTAAGGTCCAATTTCGCCATTCAGCCGTAATTTCTGTAACCTTGCAACCTGCTTAAAGTCGAAAAAATATTATGGGGTTACATACTAGCATGCTCATAGGTTTTTTTTATTTTTTTTTTATTTTTCATATTTACAATACCAGAATTCAAATTAATTCGAATATACGCATATTGCATAAGCGACATAGTTTGAAAACCTGTTTCAGAGCAGAGACAAAGACTTATTCAGAAAATAATCTATCAAACATTTCTAACAACAATAATAATAATATGAATTATTATTATTATTATTATTATTACGTCATTTTTCATCATATTTCGATTTCTGCTTTGGTCTCACTACCAACCAAGTCTGCGGGGAGACCTAAGGCAGGTCGTGGCGTGTTGTTATGGCTCCATTTCATGTTTTTCTATCTTCCCTATCATCCCTAGCATTACATAGATAAAGTTTTCCTTAGTGTGTGGGCTGTACTTAATAAGACATTTTTTTGTACATCTCTTAAGCTGGGGTTTCCAGGGATTCTTTCAATGTGTTGTTTTGTTCCATTTTTTATCATTCCAAGTGCACCTACTATCACTGACACAACTCTTGTTTTCAATTTCCACATTTTTTCTATTTCAATTTCCAGGTTTTTATATTTTGACAGTTTTTCAAATTCCTTGATTGCTATGTTACAATCCGCTGGACAAGCCATATCAATTAATAGACAAGTTTTCTGCTGGTTTTTAACAATAATGTCTGGCCTGTTTGCTTCAATTTTTCTGTCTGTAGATGGTGTAATCCCATAGAATGGTTACATCTTCTATTTCTGTAACCGGTGCTGGGTGATGTTCATACCAGTGTTTGTTTACAGATTTTCCATAATAACACGGATACACATGGTAATATGCAAAACACCATAAATATGGTACTTGTTGCTAAATAACGTCCCATACCATACATGTAGAAAAGCAAATTCCAATAACGGTACTTCAAGAAAAACAACGCAAAGCAAGCGTCACGATACCTTTCAAAGCAAATATTTTTATAAAATTTAGTATTTCTACAAAACAAGCAGCTATTATTATTATTATTATTATTATTATTATTATTATTATTATTATTATTATTATTATTCGTTTATATTGTTGTTGTTATTGATATTTTTAGCCCATTTTCTTTTTCAAATGGCTTTATATTATAGGCGCTCTACATCAAGTCATCAGAGAACACCTTTCGTGTAACATTTGAAGAAAGATGTAACGCAGGGTTCTGAACCAATAAGATGTTAGGGTTTATTCCGATTTTCTCAATTTAGAACATTAAGTTTGGTGGAGTAAACGCAAACACTTCAATCTTAACAGCGACCGCAGTGGCCTGAATCTGTAAGTCATATATGCCTTTGATACCACCAAGGCAAGGAAAAAAATGAGCCCAAATAAAGAAGAATTCCTCACAAGGGAAGACATCTGTTGTTCTCTTTAAGGGACGGCAACTATTGTCTCCCTACAGAGATAAAGTTTAATTACCAGAACATTTTTTTGAAAAATATTATTTTATTTTATTTCAAATGAAAATTGTTTTAGTTGTTTTCAGGAGTCACCATTTGCATATACAGTAAATTCATAATAACTCCAAAAAATCTACTGTTATCAGAGAACACCGATACACATGGTAATATGCAAAGCACCAGAAATATGGTACTTGTTGCTAAATAACGTCCCATACCATACATGCAGAAAAGCAAATTCCAATAACTGTACATCAAGAAAAACATACGCAAAGCAAGCGTCACGATACCTTTCAAAGCAAATATTTTTATAAAATTTAGTATTTCTACAAAACAAGCAGTTAAATATTTTAGATTTTCATAAATTTCTTAATTTCTTTTTCCTTGGTGAAATTTTTAGGGACATTTTCAGAAGGATGCTGCGAATATTATGGATCGAGCATGTGAACAATGATGAGGTTTTGGAAAGGATGTAAACAAAAAGGAAATTTATACTGAGCATCAGGAAGAGACAGTTAAAGTTCCTGGGACATGCAATGAGGAAGGCGGACTTGGAGAAACTGATATCAAGAGGCCAGATAGAGGGGAAAAACGACAGGGGAAAGCAGCGGATAACATATTTGAAGGACCTGATCAGGTGGATGACAGAACGAGAGTTGCGTGGTGTAACAGGAGAAAACGTGCTAAGAGCCACCAGGGATAGGGAGATGTGGAAAGCCATGATCGCCTACGTCCTGAAAGAACAGGGCATATAAAAGAAGATGAAGAATATTTGTTCGCTTTCATGAGTCCTAGTTTCAATGCCAAGCTCTATGCGTGCTCTGATTCCTGGTGAAATCCACTTTTTCCGCAGTCTTCATGTCCTTCTCATACATGGTACTGCTCTACTGGATAGAAGGAACATTTTTTGCGTAGGTTATTAATCCTCGTCTAACAGGCCGGTAAATATGATATTTTATACGAATGTTGAAATAACGTCTCTTGTGACGATATGCATTTTATTTAATGTTGGTTGTGTATTTTTCTATAATAAGAGTTTCAACTATTTTGAAACTTTTCCAAAAATATAAAAATTTGGTATTTTCTGCTGATATTTATCTCATGAGAATAGTAGTACAACTGCTGGTTGGAATGCTATAATTGTGGAGACAGGGTGAACTGCAGGTCGGATAGAAGAACCACAGAGCCGAATTCAAATTCCAGCCGAATTCATTATATTCACTTACGTGTGAAAAGTTCATCCTCCCTGCTAAAGGTAAAATAGCAGAACAGACTGGGTTCTATAACTTTCTGTGGTAGCAAGCCTAGAAGGACAAATCTGAATTAAAAAACTTCAACTTTAAGTTAAATAGTAGAGCAAACTGGGTTCTCTAGGCTCGGATACCATTCCCTTCAACAACATCGGTGGCGTGAAAATATATATATATATACATTAAACAATCAATGTATGGATACATATTATAAATATGTTAAATTTTCTTCTTGCTTCCATTGTAAATTTTGTTTCGACCATTATAGAATCAGTTTCAATAAGAAACCAACCAGTGCTTTTTCCTTACTCCATCACAGGAGGGAAGTGACGGATTAATACCTTTTCCAAAGATTTTGCGTGTAAGTGAATGCAAGAAATTCAACTGGAATTCGAACTCGGATCCCTGGTTTGTCATTGCGAGCAGATATTCATTGCACCACAACGCACATCACTTTACCCATTATAAAATACAAAATCAGGACTCTCTCTCTCTCTCTCTCTCTCTCTCTCTCTCTTTCTTTCTATCTATCTATCTATCTATCTATATATATATATATATATATATATTTAACATATTTATAATATGTATATATATATTTCAGCCAGTTAAAAAATGGTGGCCTTTCTTCTGTCATTAACTGGGATATCCGAGCTAGTGCTTTTCACGGGAAAGAAAATAGTACTAATATATGCCTTGTTGAAAAATTATCTTAAAATACACAAAAAACCTGGCTTTTAAACAAGATGAATGAATTGAGAGTTACATGCAGGCATATAAAATCTAATTAAACACGTTGATCCGTATTAAAGATTAATTAATAGTGATTGATTAATAATCAATGAATAATTAGTAATTGATAATTAGTAATTAAAAATTATTATTTTTTATTTCAATTTTGATATAAATTATGATTTTTGTTTTAGAAAGAACCAGTAATATTCCTTTATGTTTAATATGAAAGATCAATATTCGCAACTCTAAAATATATATATATATATATATATATATATATATATATATATACGCATCGCTCATTCAGTAATGAATTAGAGCAGGCTAGCCACTGGTGTATGACACATCATACGCTAAATGTATTCCTTCTTCTAACGAGCGCCCATAGCTCAGAGATAGAATCGCCGTCTGACGCCATTTCGGTCGGGTTTCAATCCTGAGTTAAAAGTAATCGCATGTTTAACCGTACTGATGAGCTGTCATACAGCAAAACAGATCTATCTGCGGGTGACTATATATGAATAGATCCCACTTATTTTAAAAGCCTAATATTATTTTTCGAAGTAAAATAAACTGTAATCCCAGTAAAATATATGGCTGGACCAACATTGAGATAACTAGATATTTTATATAGATATATGATTATATATATATATATATATATATATATATATATATATGTGTGTGTGTGTGTGTGTGTGTGTGTGTGCGTTTGTGTGTGATTATAATATTTTGATTATAAGTGATTATAATATAACAAACTCAATCTCTAAACAAAAGCTTTCATGTCTCAATACTATGAATTTTACTTCGTCAGGTAATGGTTGATACCTGGGGATAAAGAGATTTTTATGAAAATTTAAAAATAATTCGTTACCTTTTTCAAACAGTTCAAGGTGGGGGACATAAGGTCAGAATTAAAAGTATACTTGTGGGTGTGTCTCGATTAACCCATTAAAAGTCAGATCTACGTTATATAGGGAAATAAAATTAGAGGGTGATAATTTATGTTACACTTTTATATATATATATATATATATATATATACACATGCAAACTTATCACTATACTCGTTTCGAAAAACCCTCCGCGTATTTACGCGGAAGGAAAAAATGGTTGTAAAAAAAAGAATGAGCTTAGCACATGAACATCAGCTAAAGCGATTTGGGCCGAGCCAGTACGTAGCCCAAAGAAAAACCCGAGACGAATTATCAATAACAAAAAAGCGTTCAGTACTTAAGCAGAGCAGAATAAGTAAATTAACCTAGTGAGCCAAGAAACCTACCAAGGTTTCACCTAAACGGATCTTCAGGGATCGTTGGCCAACGATCTTGAAGATCCGTTTAGGTGAAACTTTGGTAGGTTTGTTGGCTCACTAGGTTAATTTACTATATATATATATATATATATATATATATATATATATATATATATATTTCTTCCTCCCCGCACTTTCTTCCCTCTGTGCATTTTCTCACTTTTTCTTCTTTGTTAAGGCCTGACGTCGCCTGACCAATATCATATACCTGTCTATATTTTACTTCATGCCTAATTTTGGGGCTTATCTCTCTTAACCATTTTCATTGGCTCTTTCCTCTCGGCTCTTTCTCTCTTGTTTTCCTCTTTGCTTTTTATTTCTTCAGTGTCCTTCTCTTTCCTCTTTCTCCCCCCCCCACCCCACTACATTTTTAAAAAATTTCTTTTTTGGCTTTCTCATCTTTTCTACCATCTTTTTTTCTCCCCTCTTTTTTAATATCCTCTTACCCCGTCCGAGAAGATTTCCAAAATTAAAAGGAATGGAAGTTTTTTCTTTTCTTTTCAAAAATAACGTTTATTACCATCATTATTAACTACTTAATGAGACATTGTTCTTTCAATGTTGAAACAAAATGTACAATTTTCTAGTAGATTGTAGTTTGTACATGTTCTAAAATATAATTTATAGTAAATATTCATTGCTCTATTTTTATATTGAGCACTGTTTTAATTTAATACTTTGAACGTTGCAAATATCTCCTTCATTCCTTATTCATTTGGATATATATATATATATATATATTATGACATCAATAGGTTTTTAATACATACCTTCATTTGATTAAACACTGAATGTTTTTAGTTGTATTTTTTTGTATTTTGTTTTTTTTAACAATGTTCATTTGGTCTCTAGGGCTGCGCATTCGAGAAAACTTAAAAAATAAAATAAGCCCACCGGCTGTCTTCGAGCCTGCTTCTCCTTTTTCAGAAGAAGAAAGAGAGAGCCAACGTGCACCGTCTGTTCGGCTACAAAGAGTTTCATCGTTAAGTTAAGCTTTAAAAAATATATAACCATACTTGACTGTAAAACTCTCCCGATCCAGGCGGTCAAGCACACTGCGTCAAACGGCAATTTTCTCTGCAAAGTGGGAGGTGCGCATGTTTGAATCCTGCATTTGTTACGATTTTTTTTAAATTCGCAGATAAAATAAACTATTTATATCGCTCGGACTGTTGTTCTCATCTTTATTGTCACGACGTTTCAGCCGTTGTATACTCCAGCCTTCTTCAGGTGCTATACGTTAGAATTACGAACCGAACCAATTATTTAGTTTACTGATGTTGATTGTTCTTTTTTTATACATAAGTTTCAATTCATTCCTTTTAGTAACTAAACTCATCAAGTTTTTGTTCCCTCTGCTGGGGCCAGGTATTGAACACAACACTTTGCTCCATGTCACTAGTTGAATTACTCAAACACGTTTTTATTTGCTGGATCATAAGATGAGGACATCAGACCGAACTATGTAAATAATATAACTAGTTACAAAACCTCATCTCAGCAAAATACACACTGCAAATATATATATATATATAACGGAAAGTTTTTTTTAAATATCCACAAATATTAAGTATCCACAAGAAATAATGTTTGAAGCGAAAACAAAATTGTCGGATTAAATAAAAAGGAATCATTAATTATTCAGAATTTGTATTATCGCCGATATTCTCTCATCTTTTTCTCTCTCCCTTTCTTTACACACACACACACACACACACACACACACACACACACACACACACATATATATATATATATATATATATATATATATATATATATATATATATTGTTGAGGAAGAAATGGAGATATTGTGCATTCTCGCCCACGGACGTTTATATAGAGCAAAATTCGACGATATCCATGCACCTGTATCGGCAGTCATTCATCATCGGTTTAGCAATAAACGCAGATGTTCTCAAGCCCATTCGATCTCTACTTTTTCTCATATATTATCAGAGTTCCCGGATATATCTTCTATTTTAGTGGGGGTCACAATGTTTCCTCAAAAATAAAGTTTTTGGTAAAACATTGTGTAAACAATAATAATAATAATAAAAGTAACTTCTCCAAAAAGTTTACAGAATAATGAAAATATTTGATCACAGCCATTATATCTAGTAAGCCCGGGATTTCAAACTAAGCCCTTTTTTTTATATACAATGGCACACTTTTCTCATTCCAATATACACGTTTGTTTGAAGACCTCTAGCAAGAGGAACTTCATTAATTGCCAATTAGGCTTTAGGTATGTCAAAATTAAACAGGTACTAACATTTAAATATTTGGAATGTATTTTAACATAGGATACAAATTGAGTCACTGAAAGCCGAAGGCGCGTCGGAATATAGTGAAATGCATTTGAGAAACGATAAAGATTATTAAGAAACAGGATTTTTTTCTTAGAAACTAAAAGAAAAATACTAGGTTGGTTAGTTTTTGTTATGGTGCCCTAGTACGAGAAATGGACTCTTCCTCTTACTATATATAATTACTTCCGTGACTTCCGAGAACAGTTAAGGCAGCTAGTACACAGTTAAGGCCAGTTATTAGTCGAGCAATAAGCAGCGTAACTGTACCGTTCGGACATACTTATTTCTGTTTACTTATTACTAACACTTATCCTTTATATATGTTGTTGTTATACTAATACATCTCCTGTGTTCCGTGTCTTACTTCCGGTTCAAACCGGTCACTATAACTTTGCAGCGAAGTTTCGCCACAACAACAAATTGGCTATGAAGATCCACAACAAATTGGCGACGATGATCCACAGTAGTTTTGTTAAGTAGCATATCAATCGCTATGGATTATTTAATGACGAAACCATATTTTAAACAATGTTACGGCAACTCACAAATAAATTATGAGTGCACATGAACACTTTCAACTACAGATAAAAAATATTGATGGGAATTCTATCCTTAAATATCCGTATTTACGTTGTGATATAGTGGTTATGAGCTCGGAGCGAGAAACTGGAGAGCCGTGTTTGAATTACATTTAATTGACTTACGCGCAAATACCCTTAGAAAAGGTATAGTATCAGCCCGTCTCTTCTTTCCAGTTATGGGTTACATAACAGGACAGATTGGGTTCTATAGCTTTGGATGGCAACCAGTCTACCGTAGAAAATAATGGCAAACCCCTGCGGGATAATCGGGTTTTTTATAATTTTTATAATTTTTTAAATTTTTCTTTGAGGATCACTATTTTCCCATAATTGGGACCTTAACAATTTCTAGCACCCCGGGCCAGAGTGGCTCTGGGAACAACTGGAAGAGTTGGTCCCACGCTCTTTAAAACCTCAAATCTCCCGATTATAGGCCTTTCTACCAGATGTAGTTTATCGTCATACCCAAGACTGAAAAGCGTCCTGAACTGTTATATAATATCAGTTTTTATATATGACAGTGAATGCTTGACAATGTCTTCTTACAGATGAATATTTGATTCGAGAAAACATAGATATATTTTTACCGAATGATGCTGAAAATATCAAGAGACAAAACATGTCAGAAACGACAAAGTGTTAGAGAAAACTTCATTAGAAACATGTAAGTTTATGTAATAACTGTTCTCTTAGATGGTTTGACATATTGGACAATCTTAGAGCAAATGAAGGAAAGACTGGAAGCAACAGAAACTTGCTTCTGTAGAAGAATGTTTATATACCAGGAACTGAACCTGAAAGTAACTAGGAAGATTTAAGTAAAATGGAAACGAAATGTCACTTATACTTAGTTAAAGACAATTCAGTCAATCAGTTAAGTTCCGTAAGTGATACACGCTTGGGCGATCATGTCTCTTTAGTTTCATGACTGATTATGCAGGAGATTTTTCCGAAATAACTAGGTTGGCATTTCTTTCAGCGTTAGACTGATTGCCAATCAAGGCTAAAAAACTCAATCTGTCCTGCTATTTAACCCATAGCTGGAAGGACAATAGATAGATTAATACCCTTCTCGAGGGTATTTGCACGTAATTGAATGCGATGAATTCAACTAGAATTCGAACTCAGCTCTCCGATTTCTCGTTGAACCGCAACGCACATCGCGACAGTTACAATTTCTAAAACATATAGCAAGTTTTTCCATGGTCCACTCTGACCCTGAGATATGAACCCAACTATGGAGGCATATAGTGGCCCGGGTTAGTAGCACCTGTTAGGGTCCCAGCTATGGACACTTAGTGAATCTCCAAACAAAATAGAAAGTTTGAAAATACATTTTTATAGTAAAAGTACCAGGAATAAAACTTGATTAAAAAATACTAAGAATATACAGGCTCTCCATAAAGTTCGTGTGCAACCAGGAACTGTTCATTCTCTCTCGCTCTCTCTCTCTCTCTCTCTCTCTCTCTCTCTCTCTCTCTCTGTCAGTCTGTCTAATGTTTTAGGCACATCTAAACTTATTTATAAATGGAACTTTGTGTGTGTGTGTGTGTGTGTGTGTGTGTGTGTGTGTGTGTGTGTGTGTGTGTTTTAATCATTTCACCACAAGCAAGGCATTCCACTGCCACTATTGCGCATGGGGTTACATAGGGGAAGGTGAAGAGAAAGAGTGGTTAGATATAGGAAATGTCAGAAGGAGGGTGATAGATGGGTAAGGATACCGTGGCTGGGGGTTGGGTAGATGGGAAGAGTGTTTCAAAGATGGTTAGTGTCTTAAGAGGTGTCTATCGACCTTACATTTAAACTCCTGGAGATTGTAGCCGTCTGGGAAGCAATCATGTGGAAGGGAATTCTACAGTCGGGAAGTGCGAGAAAAGAAACTGTTGGAGTAGAAATTGCGGTTGCATTTTATCGGTTTCACTGTAAAAGGGTGGGATCTAGTTGCTAATCTAGTATCTCGTGCAAATTCGTAACTAGGGGCACCAGAGATCGAAGTTCATCGGAGCAGAAGCCGTGAAAGTATTTATAGAATAGACAGAGGGAAGCCACGTCGCGCCAGTGAGAGAGAGACTGCAGCCTGGCTGCCAAGTCGGTATCGATCACATTACAAACTCTCCGTTGTACTTTGTCAAGAAGCCCGAGGAGAATAGCAGGGGCACCCGACCAGATGTGGCAGCAGTATTCAATGCACGGGCGGATGGTAGATATATATATGTGCAGGATAGAATCAGACGGAAAAAACTTCCGGGTCCTGCACAGAGAACCGACTTTCATAGCAGCGGATTTAGCAATGGATTCGATATAGTCATTCCATTTGAGGTCCGCTGAAAGTGTAAGACCAAGGAGGTCCATGCTAATGGGAGGTAGGTGCGAATGTCTATGTGTGTGTCCGTTACCTATACACTCCGAAATGGCTGAACGGATTTTCTTGAATGTTTACAGAATTTTACTGTAAGCGTCTGCGAGTGTTCTTAGCTAGGTTTTGTGTCGAGGGACCCGCAATAAATATCGAAAATCGATAATCGAAAAAATCGGGTTATAGAAGGAGTGATCCGATTTTAATCAAATTTGATACACTCATAGACAAGACATGAGAAACGATGTTCAGAAGTTTCAAGGTTGCAGTTCTTACAATAGTGCAGAAAATTGATTACATATATATATATATATATATATATATATATAAAGCAAGATGTTTGTGTGTGTGTCTGTTTATCTGCTTGTATGTCTGTATTTTTTTCAGCCCTTGTATTTTAGTTTTTGCTTCGGGTCTGGCTCTACGTAGGTATAATTGTAGTTCTTAGTCTCAGCCATGATACCATTTACTCAGATGACTTATTTAGCCTTCAAAATTCAGTTTACAACGAAAAAATCTTATTTGATATCGATACCAGGAAATCAAAATTTGACTTACATCCATTTATTTTTCTTTCAGTCTACGGTTTCGCTTTAACTGGAAACAACTATTGCTTTTTAGTCTTTCGTGCCAACGTCCAAAGAGTCTGAGCTCCAGGACCATAGATTAGTTTTAAAGCTTTCATTACACCCGAGAAATGCCAGGCTATACTGCTAGTTGTTTATAAAAAAACAATTTCGACGTTTATATAATCTGGCCTTTGTTACACTGATTATCAAAACACAAAACACAATTACAACGCCTACAATGCAATAATATTTATTTTACTATAAATACATTTCTTTGTCCACATCTGAGCTGAGGTATTTTGCTCGTCACTTTTCAAAACAATATCTATGATCGAAACAATATTTATCCTCCTTTGTCAAGTAGCTGGCATTTTTGCTTGTTCATAAAAATACATTCCTGCACGAAATTACGTACGAGGTCAGATACTATACAACTTTATCTTCTAAATTGATTTTGTAAAACCTTGATTCAAAGAAATACAGTCTTGTGCAGATTAAGTGAAACAAAATGAATAATGCCTTCTTAGGATCTTTCACACAGTCCCTGATCACGTTTACGTCGTCTCTTGGTGCTGTTTTTCGCTTTCGACCGCATTTCCCTTTACATTTTGGACTGATCGATCAAGTTTGTTTCTTCGCGTTGATGATACGACTGCGATAACTGTGTACATCTTGCTTGTGTGTTCGTGCAGAGTTACAATTTTCGTACGCTTCCTTGCAGTAACGCCCATCGCAGACAATGGCCGTAATAAAACTAATCGACCGTCGTAACAAGAGTGTCTGGGCGTGATGAAAATCTGATGCAATACTTTTAATGGCTAAACAAATTTCATCATACACTACGAAAATAAATTCATATTACTGCACACTATTGCAAATAACCTAATTATAGAAAAGGCAGAAATCGATTACACTCTGTCACTTCAGTATGTGGAAAGAAAGAAAAATTAAATCAGTTGTTTCATTTAATTTGCTCAAGGGTTTAACTGCGAGGAGAGTACGTTTCTTAAATTGATAATTACTTAAATCAGATAAATTCCTCATTCCTTAACGAATAAGCAGCTAACTTAATTTCTTGTTAATTCCAAAAAATTCAGCAAGAAAATAACCAATGTTACGTAAGAATGCATACAATATTAAATAAAAACAATCTTGCAGCCCTTTCTTTGCTGATATTAAGAGAATATTTTGGACTGAGAGGATAACCAACACAAAAAACTCTTCGCAATTGAACCTAAAATAAGATAATGGAAGTTGACTTTTAAAAAATGTCGAAATGAACAAATAATGGTCTGCTAACGCATTAGCCACACAAGAATAACCAAATCGTCGTACGTGCTAAAAAACGAAAATCAACCAGTAAACCAAGTAAGTGAAAAGGCGTACCCTATTAAACATATATTATCTGAGTGTTCAGACCTTGCTCTCTCAAGATAAAAATACTATAATATAAGCAACATGTACGATCACTTTGAAAAAGCAAAAATAGGCGGCATATTTCTTAAAACAGTCTATAGCAAAATATATAACCCAAAGTCAAAACAGTCAAATGTAACCGCCACTTCCACTCTATAAGATTTTTTTTTCTCAGCATTTCCGACTGTGGAACTTCCTTTCGTATGCTTGCTTTCCTGGTCGTTACAATCTCCAAGAATTTAAGTTCAACGTCAGTTACCATTTTTTATCTCCTTGATTCCCATGTTTCTCTTATTTATTATTTCATCATACACTCCGAAAATAAATTCATATTACTGCACACTATTGCAAATAACCTAATTATAGAAAAGGCAGAAATCGATTACACTCTGTCACTTCAGTATGGGGAAAGAAAGCAAAATTAAATCAGTTGTTTCAGTTAATTTGCACAAGGGTTTAACTGCGAGGAGAATGCGTTTCTTAAAGATGATAATTACTTAAATCCGATAAATTCCTCTGAGACCCACTGTCTTTCGTTCTTTCTTTTTTTCGCTTTCCTCACGTGTAACCCCTGCGCACCAGTGGCAGTACTGACTTGCTTGGTGTGAAGCGATTTCAAAAAAATAAAAATTTCAATGAAACTATCTTTTCTCCAAAATGCATATCTGTAAAGAATACACCAAAGACAAAAAGACTTTCTACAAAGCCTCTTTACAAAAATACGTCAATGAATCATGATTTCTTAAAAACTGATTTCTTACAAAGAATTCATATTCTGTTCATACAAATCAATTGCAAAATTCTTGTCGGCATTAAATAACCCACTGAGGTTGGTATACCGTCAAAAACAAAATAAAAAAAAGAACAAACCATGTACTCTATATTCTTATAATTGTGATTACAAAAGTTCGTGCCTGATGCTTCTTCTGTGTGCCTTGTTCCTTCAATACGTAGGCGATCATGTCTTTCCACATCTCCCTATCCTTGCACGCTTTCTCCTGTCAACCCACCCAAACTCCGCTCTGCCATTTACTTGCCTAAGCCCGTTAAGTACGTTACGCTTTGCTTTCTCCTGTTACACTTCACCCGCTATTTCTCCAAGCCGTCCTTCCTCGCTATATGTACTAGGAACTTTAGCTGTATTTTCCTGAAGTTAAGTATTAGTTTTTTATTTTTACTTGCATCCTCTCCAAAACCTCAGCGTTGCTCACATTTTCAGTCCATGGTATCCGCTGCATCCTTCTGGAGAGCCACATTTTGATTGCTTCAAGTCCCACTTTCATCTTTGATGAGGTTGTCCAGCATTCACTGCCATATTGAGGGACATCACATAGCAATCCAGTTCTCTCTTCTTTGCTTCCAGTGAAATTTTACTCTTTTTCAATAATTGGTCATGCCAATTCGCCTTCGGAACAAAATTGTACTTAAAAAAGAAAACATTTATTCGTTAAATACATAGTCTTAATTGTTTATAACAATTGTCTCCTATCGTTCTAAAAGTTGTTTGATGACATTTTCATAGAAGCGTTATGTATTTTGTTTGAAAATGTGTGAGGTAGTTGTCGACTTCCTGCACAGATTCATTTTTTTGTTATTTAAATTGTTCTGTGGAGACCGGAAGAGATGAAAATCTGATGGAATCAAGTCAGAAGAATAAAGCGGATGATGGAGATTTTCGCATTTCAAGCTTCTGTAGGGCCTGTTTTGCAATATGCGGCTTTGTGTCTTTTGGCCGGAGAAAATGACACTTTTTCCGATGATGCCAAAATCGGACTTTTTTTTTTTTTTTTTTTTGAACCCGAAAGTTTTCAAATGATGGAAAATGGTTCAGACATCGATTTTCAAAAAACTTAACAATCTCCGCTCTCGAATTCTGCTCCCCACAATGGCAAAGCAAAGCAAAGCGTTTTCATCGACTTTGGGAGGTCTCCTGGAGTGCGGTTGATCGTTTAGTTTAAAATTATCCTGACGAAATCTGTCAAACAACTTTTTGAACGTTTGAAGGGGTGGAGCACGACACAAATAAACCTTGAATATTTTCAGTCTCAGTTCTGACGCTTACTCCTTGCCGAAATTCAATATGCTTCCTCTAAATAGATAGGGCAAAGGGTCTAGCTATAAATTATAGGGTTGGAACAAATTTAGTAGCATTTTACTATAGATAGCGTTTAACCACGTATTTTGGTTCATGATATCTAGTAAAGTATTGATCGGTTTCATTCTATGACTAAAATCTATCGGAATATTTATACGAACATAACACGGGGAAAAAAAGAGAAAACTAACACTCGCAGGATATATTGCAAGGTTGGTTGATTTTCTTAAGTGGCATATCAACACATTTATGGGCTTTTAAATGCCGAAATCAAAACATTTTTTCCGCAATTGTATGCCTACAACAATTGCTTGCAATTTTGACTTGAAAATGTAATGTTGGTCATTTTTATTATTATTAGGTGTTATTGGTAACTATAAAAACGTTTTGCTTATTTATTAATATATGCTTATTGGGTTTGCTGTTTTACATAGAGCACTGTTTTATTAACACCAGTACTATATTTAACGAAACATGTTTATATATATATATATATATATATATATATATATTTCGGCAGCAATCTTTCATTTAAACATGTTTCGTTAAAAAAGACAGACAAGGAAGATTTTATTAATCTTTTCCTTCAATTTTTTTCTCAAAATTTTATAAACTGCTCCTTGTCGGTCGTTTTTAACGAAGCATGTTCATATATATATATATATATATATATATATATATATATGTATATATATATATATATATATATATATATATATATATATATATATATTTCATTAAAAGCGAGCGACAAGGATAATTTTAGCAGTTTTTTATTTAATATTCTTACATGTTATCGTTTTCCTGGAGATAAGAAGTGTAAAAATATTCAATAATTTTCAACTTTTCAAGTACTTTCAGCCACATCACTAGCCATTTTTAAGGATGTTATTTTTGCGTTATTGTTATTTCGTCTTCATGTTTTGACTGTAATGTAATTACGTGTTTTTGAAAAGGAGTATTATTTATATATACTAGCAGTATAGTCCGGCGTTGCTCGGGTGTAATGAAAGCTTTAAAACTAATCTATGGTCCTGGAGCTCAGACTCTTTGGACGTTGGCACGAAAGACTAAAAAGCAATAGTTGTTTCCAGTTAAAGCGAAACCGTAGACTGAAAGAAAAATAAATGGATGTAAGTCAAATTTTGATTTCCTGGTATCGATATCAAATAAGATTTTTTCGTTGTAAACTGAATTTTGAAGGCTAAATAAGTCATCTGAGTAAATGGTATCATGGCTGAGACTAAGAACTACAATTATACCTACGTAGAGCCAGACCCGAAGCAAAAACTAAAATACAAGGGCTGAAAAAATACAGACATACAAGCAGATAAACAGACACACACACAAACATCTTGCTTTATATATATATATATATATATATATATATATATATATATATATATATATATATATATATGTAATCAATTTTCTGCACTATTGTAAGAACTGCAACCTTGAAACTTCTGAACATCGTTTCTCATGTCTTGTCTATGAGTGTATCAAATTTGATTAAAATCGGACCACTCCTTCTCTAACACGATTTTTTCGATTATCGATTTTCGATTTTTATCGTGGGTACCTCGATACAAAACCTAGCTAAGAACACTCGCAGACGCTTATAGTACAAATGTGTAAATCTTCAAGAAAATCGGTTCAGCCGTTTCGGAGTCTATAGGTAACGGACACACACACACACACACACACACACACACACACACACACACACAGTTTACTAATTGCCTGCAGCACAAGTGCTACCACTGCGGCTGAGGGTGGTCTTGGGTACAATAACAATTAAATGGATGTAATTTACCTTCGCACCCATTTCTGCATACTTACTGCCGGATGTAGTTTATCGTCATTCTCAGAACTAAATATTGCAAGGCAAGAGCGACAAAGCAAAGTATAGCATAATCTACCTAGCGTTTTAGGGAAAATGTTTAACAGAAGTTTTAGGTGAGATAGCAAAAAGGAAGATATTTATTTGGGCTAAGGTTAGGAAATTGTTAAGAACCATGATCGTCTACGCTCTGAAGGGACACAACAAATGAAGATATCGTGACAATGGGTGACAAGCAATATTTCTAAATATTTTCTTTGCAATAGTTTTACTTCGTGTGGAAATATCGGCACACTGATCTAGAACACCGACATTTTAGGGAAGTTCGGCGATACCTGCAAAAATGGCTTTATGGAAAACATAACGGAACTTCCTACATTTAATACATTAGAACGCGCTGAATATTTAACATACATTAAAGGACAAAGATGTCTAAGTTTATGATAAAAATATGTATTAATAAAAAATGATATTTATAATAAAAAATGATATTATTTATTAAAAAATAAAATTTATTAATTGAAAATGACATCGATTAATTAATAAGATATTTATTAAGTAAAAATTATATTTTTAATAAAATTGATATTTAGTAATTAGAAACGTTATTTATTAATTAAAAAGGATATTTATTAATAAAATACTTATTAATTAAAATATTTTTAATAAAAATTATGTTTATTAATTAAAATTATATTTATTAATTTAAAATGATATTTATTAATTAAAAATACTCTTTATTAATTAAAAAATGGTTTTTATTAATTAAAGTATGATATAAAAAGTCTATTTAAGTGTGAAAGCTTTTTATTGAATTTGTCGTGGAAAGATCTTTTATATATTCTTTCCATTGTTGGAGTTTTTCCTTTTTCTGCACAATGGTTGTTCCATCCTTTGATTTTATACATCCTTTTGAAGGTCAGTTCTTTTATTTCTTTATGCATGTCTGCTTTATTATTTCTGCTAAATCTCTCTACTTCTGCACATTTGGCATTGAGCCATTCCTCTTTAGCCTGTCTGCATTTTCTTCTTATTCCCTTGTGTAGTTTCTTGTACTCCATTCCATGTCGTGATGTTATTTTCTGCCTCCTTTGCATCATGTCGAGAATCTCTTCAGTCATCTACTCGTTTTTGTCTTTTTTTTTTCTGCGACTAATTTACTTTGGACCAATGTTTGCTGATGTCACTATTGCTTTCTTTAGCGAGTCCCATTTCGAGTGTCTTTTTCCAATTTGTTCTTCGTATTTGATTTTCATGCTGTTAGTTTATTTTTTTCTGTAGGTTGAGGTCATTCACGAGTGTGTTGTATATCAGTTTTGGTGCTGCACTAGGCATCTTCAATCTCCGGAGTCTCACCTTTAGTTTACAGATGACTGGGACGTGGTCGCTTCCACAGTCAGCGCCTGGATAGGGTTCGCTTTGAACCACTGCATTTCTGAATCTGCTGTTTATGGTTATGTAGTCTATCTGGATGTGCGTTGTGGTACAGTGGATATCGGCTCGGAACGAGAAGCCGGGGAGCCGAGTTCGAATTCCAGTTGAATCCATTGTATTCATTTACGCGCAAATACCCTTGGGAAAGGTATTAATCCGTCTCTTCCTTCCAGTTATGGGTTAAATAGCAGGACAGATTGGGTTCTATAGCCTTGGTCGGCAACCAGTCTACCGCAGAAAGCAATGGCAACCTACTGCGGGATAATCTTCTGCCCAGTCAGTCATGTCTCAAAAAGAGACATGATCGCCCAAGCGTGTATCACGTATGGCATTTAACTGACTGACTGAGTCTATCTGGTTTTATGTGTCACGTTCTGGCCTTCTCCATGTCCAGAGACGTCGTGAGTGTTCTTGAATTTTCTTCATTATCTGCTGTATTTTTTTCAGTTGTTTTTGTATACTGTTTTGTTTTGCAAGCAACTTTCATTTAAGAGACATTCGTGCTTTTCCCATCAGTTACAAATATAAAATTAGCTACAAATATATGCTACGGAAAGTTCCGGAAAGTAACGAAATGAAAAAAAAATCTACAGATATATACTTTAAACGTTATTTTTTGTTAATACTCGTAGTTGAGAAGATGGCCTGTTCATTTTAAACAGTATTTATTTCGTCTACTAACCTGGGTACTCGAGAAAACTTAAAGACTTAGCAATACTAAAGATTTTAGGGTGCGCGTTGTGATACAGTAGATATCAATTCGGAACGAGAGATCAAGATGTCGAGTTCGAATCCCAGTTGAATTCCTCGAATTCACTTATGCACAAATACCTTTGGGAAAGTTGTTAATCCGTCTCTTCCCTCCAGTTATGGGTCCAATAAGATAGATTGGGTTCTATAGCCTTGGCTGGCAACCAGTCTACCGCCGAAAGTAATAGCAACCTACTGCGGGATAATCTTCTGCGAGTCACTCATGTTTCTTTCGAGACATGATCGCTCAAAGCGTCTATCACGTATGGCACTTAACTGACTGACTGAATACTAATGAGACTGATCCACTGGTAAAAAAAATAAGGAAAATGGATTTTTGAAATATTTTTTAAAGATTAGCGATCTTTAAACATTTCTTAAGCCACTATATTTGATAGAATCTCTGGAGCTGCAATGTTACTGGTCCGGGTCTGGCATCTCGGCATCAGCCAATTTCCCACCACCATAACGTATATTTTCAGTGCCTGTTTTATGAATATTTTCATGGTAATTATTCATACACTTTGGTACCTAGACTTTATGAATTTTAGCACGGTACTAGATTGATGGCACGATTTCACTCTTTTACATTTGAAATGGCTAGATGTAGCCATAAGTTCTATGCTAATAGTTTCTTTCCTCACTCTTATTGCTTGTGGAACTCTCTTTCGACTTCTTTCTTTCCAGTCAACTTTCATCTTCAAAACTTTTAATGAAATGCAAATCGTTATCTTCTGTCTTCTTAATTTCTGTTCTTTTATTTTTCTCTCTCCTTAATAGTGTATTTTTTTAATATTCTCTGACACTCAGTTGTCCCCTTGCATCTTAGTAATTTTATAACTTTTTCTGAGATTAATAATTAAAACGGTTAGCATTTAATTTAATTTTTTGCAAGATTAATTTTGATTAAAGAACAAGCAGATATATGCATTTTTAGGAATCTACGTAGTTAAGTAATGCCACGTTTTTAGTTTTAAAAAATACATAAACTAACAAATGTACGAGAGTCATTCAATAAACATGGTGAATTTTTCTAATACAGATAGAAGCTTACTTTCTTTTTTTTTTTTTTTACCTAGTCTCCCAGCAGTGTCACACACTTTTCCCATCTGTGCACAAACCTCCGTATTCCCTCAGCGTAAAAATCTTTGGACTGATGTCTCAGCCAATCACAGCACTTTTGACTTCATCGTCACTTTCAAACTTCTTTAAACAATTTAGCCCACTTGTAGATATATTTTGGCTGAAACATGTGGCACCAGACACAATTGATATTCTCTTATGAATTTCAAATGGTTTGCACCCTTCAGCAACTAAAAACTTGATAACTGACCTCTGTTCAATCCTGGAGCATGCTTCTTGGTCGGCCATCTTTGTCAATCTCCAAAACTCTCAAAGTTTTTTTGTTTTTTTTTCAATCTGAAAAAGAATTAAATTTCTTTGAAAAAGAAGTAAAGGAAATTTTTAAGAACGTAAGCTTCGATCTTTATTAAAAGTCCTTATACCGAAAAATTCACCTTATTTATTAAATGACCCTCGTAGATGTCCTTATACCGAAAAATTCACCTTCTTTATTAAATGACCCTCGTATCTTATAAAATAGGGACGTGTGTTGTGGTGCTGTGGATAGCGATAAATCGAAAAACCGAGTTCGAATTCCAGTTGAAATCGTTTCTTACGCGCAAATACTATTGGGAAAGGTATTAATCCGTCACTTCTCCCTATGGGTTAAAATACAGAACGGATTGGGTTCTATATCTTGGCAACCAGTCTACAGCATAAAATAATGGCAACCTACTGCGGGAAACCTCTTCTGTCCAGTCTTTCGAGACATGATCACCCAAGTGTGTATCTCGTATGGCACTTAACTGATTGATCTGATAAAATATGCATGTATCAATGATCTAAGTACATTTTCAAGGTACGACATTTGTTAATAAAAAATAAGTGCAGATAACACTGTAAAAGTCTGAGGTCTATTTGATAGTGTATCGATATTATGGACAGGATCCCACTTTAAAATTGATTAATAAATATATCAGTATTTATGATTCTGATTCTGACGAATTTCGCGCTTAAAGAAATGCTATAAAAACTTATTTCCCCGGGAAATTTTCCCGTATCTTAATAGGGGATGAGTATGCTTTAGCTAGTTTAATTAGGTGGCGTAAAGATGAGGGATATCTGAAAAATTCGGTTAATTGGTAATAGGTAGAGTATTGTTTATTCGGTTAAATGTAGCCGTTAATAAAAAATATGAGTAAACAACAGATTCTTAGTTTTATGAGAACAGTTTTAGTTTTTGCAGCTGCTGTTAGGTAGATTGGCTCACTGTATCTCTGGTCAGAGTCCATCTTGCACATTTATAAATCTATCATTCGTCACTGCAATGAATACTGTTGCCATATCTGGTCGGGTGCACCGGCTATTCATCTTGAGGTTCTCAACGAAATTCAAAGCAGGATCTGCAATGTAATCGGTCCTGACATGGCAACCCGACTTCAATCAATTTCTCATCGACGTGATGGGATTCCCTCTGTCTTTTCTACAAATATTT
This sequence comes from Ascarosepion bandense, assembly GCA_037127315.1. Lineage (NCBI taxonomy): Eukaryota > Metazoa > Mollusca > Cephalopoda > Sepiida > Sepiidae > Ascarosepion > Ascarosepion bandense. Next base: position 1,391,965 of record JBBBDQ010000399.1, read on the forward strand.
TGGTGGAAACTGTTCTGATGAGCTTCTTTCTTTGGTGCCCCGACCACGTGAATGGGAGTTGACTACTGGACTGGCATTAAGGTCCTACCCTTTTACCGTTGAAGTAGTTAAATGTAACCACCTCTTCTCCACTAATGTTTTCTTTTCTCGCACTTTCTTTTTATGGAACTTGCTTCTGTTCACTTGCTTTCCTGATAGCTACAATCTCCAAAATTTGAACTGCAACGTCAATCGCCATCTTCTATCTCATTAAATCCCATCCATTTCTTATCCTTTCTTCGACAATTTCTGTACCTTTTTTTCTCTCACAGTAACCCCCTGAACACCAGTGGCGGTTCTGCTTTGCTTGATGTGAAATGATTAAAAAAAAAAAGAAGGATTATAAAGTTCTTCCTAACGAAAGATAGTTGTTAACAGTCAGTTCTCCGACACTCAAGGGATCAACACAGCGTCCCCCCGCCAAAGTACGATTCCAGTCCTCATTCTCCTTACATAAATGACGATTTTGTAAGCTTAGCTTTGGTATTGCAAAATGCCGAGAGTATGACGCACCTAATGAAGATCGATCTCAATACTCAGTAGTAATATGACAGAGCGAGACTAGCTCGCTAACTATTACATCACTAGCAGTATAGCCCGGCGTTGCTAGGGTGTAATGAAATGTATACTGGGGTCTATAAACTTGACTGACTTACGCCGGTAAGGTATGAATTGTTCCCTTCTATCCATCTCCGTATTGATAAATATTAGGATATACTGGGTTCTATAGACTTGTTTGACTTATGTAGAAAAGATACGAAATCCTCTATTCCCTTCACCTCCAGTTTTTGATAAATACCATGATAGACTATGTGTTATTGCATTTGGTGTCTTACATGTAAAATCTATCTCTTCTTCTTACAGACATGGATAAATAGCAGGATGTTCTGGGAGTTGTAGTCTTGGAGAATTACCTGCGAATATTATTAATTAGCACTATAGCCCGGCGTTGCTCGGGTGTAATGAAAGCTTTAAAACTAATCCATGGTCCTGAAGTTCAGATTCAGTCTAAAGAATATTTGTGTGAAGTTTGGTGAGAATCGGATAAAAATTGTGGATTTGTATAAAGAACATACAGACTCCTTCTATAACCCGATTTTTTCGATTATCGATTTTCGATTTTCGATATTTATCAGGGGTTCCTTGACACAAAACCTAGCTAAGAACACTCGCAGACGCTTATAGTACAACAGTGTCAATTTTGAAGAAAATCGGTTCAGCCGTTTCGGAGTCTATAGGTAACGGATACACACACACACAGACAAAATTCCATTTATAAATAAGTTTAGATGTTTAAGTGCTCTTTTCTAAGCATAGATTAATTTTCTAAACAATGCCAGAATGCCAAAATTATAGGGCACTTAGTGAGAATAAATCTTACTATACTGTCGTAATTATTTCAACGGCACAAGCTTGTTAGCCATTACACCATGTCGAGATGAGTTGCTTTAAATAAATAATCTGCCGAAGAAGATAGTTCGATCACTTGTTAACATCTCTGCTGATATTACAACAGTATCTGGTTGCACATCCAAAACCTAAGATGACGAGTGTATGGAAGATGCTCCCGCCTCTGACCTAGAAATAACAACACAATGTGGAAATCTGACTGGTCACAATCAATGCCAATAAAAAAATCTTAAAAACTAAAAAATAAAAATAGTGACGTTCCACCTTCGCCAAACAGATACACAAGTTTCACCTATCGTGATGATCAGATCTTTATTCAGAGAGACCCTTTGATGTGAACGCCTATTTGGGTTTAAGCTCAACCAAGACCTCAAGTTGAACTTTTACGTACGATCGACCGCTAAATGTACTAGAAAATCGTCGTTTCCTTGCAAATCTCCAGCTTATATCTTACACCTCCAATTTTTATAAGAGCCTATTCGACCGTGCATAGAATACTGTTGTCATATCTGGGCAGGCGCCCCTGCTGTTTGTCTCAGTGTTCTCAATAGGCTCCAAAGAAGAGTTTGTAATGTGATTGGTCCAGACCTGGCATATCGACCCCAGCCACTTTCTCATCGGTGGGATGTGGCTTGTCTTTGTCTATTCTACAAATATTTTCATGGCTTCTGCTCCGAAGAACTTAGGGCCACTGGTGTCCCCTACACAAGAATTTACTCAGGCAACCAGACTGGCATCAAGGTCTCACCCTTTTACAGATAGATCAACCAAATGCAGGCGACAATTCTGCTCCATCATTTTTTTTCTCGCACTTCCCGCCTGTGGAATTCCCTTTCGTATACTTGCTTTCCTGACGACTGCAACCTCCAGGAATTTAAATGCAAAGTCAATTTCCATCTCTCATCCACTTAACTCCAGCCCTTTCTACATATACCGTGTATCTGGTTCTTTTCCTTTCTCTCTACCTTCGTAACTGTCTTCACTCCTAAATTCAAATCCTTCTCTTGGCCTTTCTCTTTCACCCCTTGTAATTGATTCATCTTTCTCTTCACTCGTACCCTGTCTAAGATCTTAACTCTCTTATGTATCCCCCTGCCTTGCTTGCGGTGAAACGATTAAAAAACGATCAGGCCGAAAATGGAAGACTGCTAACATATATGAGTAGGGGCTGTCTAGTCTTCACTTTGCACTTTTGATAGAAGTGCAGAAATGTGTTCGCGGCCTTGTAGGTAATGAATTATTTTCCACCTTACAGTCCCTTCCTGACAGACGCTGCATGGAGGGTTCAGACGAAATACACTACTTAGTTGTGGAATTAACCTTCACGTTCAAGATTCACCATGTTGCGCACATTATAGCAAACCATGCTTATTTCTTTCGTATTTCTTTGGCAAGATGTAAGTCCACCGATCACCTTCTGCCCACGAATCTGCCTAGTGAAACTGACTTCCAAGAGTATTCTTTCCAGATCAATACAATCTTGATTTGTTCAAGTCTAGAGTTAAACGTTATCTATCATACATACCCTCATCGGCTGGGCATTTTACTTTGTAGACATCTCGAGTAAACGACAGGCCATGTACAAGGTGAATACTATAGTAAAGAAAATTTCCTGACCTTGGGTAAATCTTTACACGAAATAAAACTAAATACTGTAAAAATTATAAAACAATTATACAAAACTATAACTACGTATTTTAGCGTAAATTTCTGGTGAAAATAAGAACAAATATTCTCCAACATTTGGATTTTTTATTATGCTGGTCCTAAGTTTTCACCTCACCTGAGCCATCTTCAGCGTGGTTGTAGGAACATTAGCATAAAGATATTCACCATCAAAGATTATAATCTCTTGTATTGACATAAAACATTGCTACGCGACGATAGCAGTCAACGAATAGCAGACGCCAATTGAAATCCCTTGGTGTCGGGATTATTTAACCCTCTAGGGCCATTCGTATCATATTTGATACAGTATTTCCCTATAAGGAAACATTTGGTATTTCCCTATAAGGAAACATTTGGTATTCATTGACTGAGCAGTCAGTACTGCTTTCATTTGAAATTTATAAAATATTTCTCTTAAAAAATTTTTCAGGAAAATATTTCTTTCAAGGCTTGTTTTCATACTGTATCAAATATGATACGAATGGCCCTAGAGGGTTAATCTCAGTCTGTTTATCTATCTATCTATCTATCTATCTATCTATCTATCTATTAACCCTCTAGGGCCATTCGTATCATATTTGATACGGTATTTCCCTATAAGGAAACATTTGGTATTTCCCTATAAGGAAACATTTGGTATTCATTGACTGAGCAGTCAGTACTGCTTTCATTTGAAATTTATAAAATATTTCTCTTAAAAAAATTTTCAGGAAAATATTTCTTTCAAGGCTTGTTTTCATAGTGTATCAAATATGATACGAATGGCCCTAGAGGGTTAATGCTGCGGCATGAAGTAACTTAAATTTAGATATTATAAAAAATATCCAAATGTTGGACATTTTTTGTCTTTATTTTCACAGGAAATTTAAGCTAAATATGATATTTAGAACGGTTCAAGATTAAACATAATAGACGTTCATTGTCTGTTATCTTTAATAATGTATGTTTAAATTGTTATCTGCTGCCTCAATACATTATATATATAAATGGAGTGGATAGACAATTGGAGTAAATAGACTAAACTATCGCCTGGTTCACACTCCACCCACATCTATTGAACAGGTGAAGAGGCTTACCCCTTGTTTCCTGTTTAGGATGCGGTTTCCGATTTTCTCTTTTCCAATCTTTTCTTTTTCTTTTTCAATTGGAGTAGATAGACTAAACTATCGCCCGGTTCATACTCCACCCACGTCTATTGAACAAGTGAAGAGGCTCATCCCTTGTTCCCTGTTTAGGATGTGGTTTCCGGCTTTCTCTTTTCCACTCTTTTTACCCTTACATAGTTCTCTGCGCATCAATGGCGTTATCGGCTTGCTTGGGGTGATATGATTAAAATATATATATATATATATATATATAACAATTCAGATAAAATTTACAGAGGAAATAGACATGTTTAACATGTCAGTTTAAGACATGCATTGTTAACCCTGTTTAATCAAAGAATGAAGAAAAATTCTAATGCCGGAGGCAGGTGTTAGTTAACGAAGGGGTGGGGAATGTTGGCTATTATAGGGTTACGCTAGAGGAATCTTAGCAGCAATTTCACTCATGGTAGTGGGAAGCATGTGGCTTGATCATTAGGTTAGCAATGATATAAATGTTACATTTCTCCTTCTTTTCTTATGGCAGATGGTAGCTTAATAGATGACATTTGCAGATAGCCATCCACAGACATGTCTGTTTCGCTGTATCACTGCTCATCAGTACGTTTAGACAGCCGATTGCATTTTACCGAGAATTGAAACCCGACCGCATTGGCGTCAGTCGGCGATTCTACGTCTGAGCTATGGGCGCTCGGTAGAAGGATGCAGACTGTTTAGCATATATATATATATATATAGTGTATCGAGGCGGCAAGTAATTTTCTAATCATATGCTGTTAAATATAAGAAACAATGAATGTTTATTATGTTTAATCATGAGCTGTTCTAAACGTCGTATTTTGGCTTTAATTTCAGTTGAAAATAAAGACAAAAATTCTCGAAATTTAAGATTTAAGAGTGCTATCCCGCGATATGACGTCATAAAACTGCATCGCAAATTTGAGAACTGCGTTTATTATTTTTGGTAACTATTGCCGTTGCCAAGCGGAGTTTTATGTCAACACAAAATAAAATCGTCGGTGATGGTGGATGTTATAATATTTCAGTCTAAACAACCTCTCTGAAGATGGCTCATGTAAGCCGAAAGCTTAGAATCAAATCAGTAAGTAATTATCCAAATGTTGAAGAATTTTTGTCTTTATTTTCAAATGAAATTAAAGCCAAAATACGACGTTTAGAATGGCTCATGATTAATCATAATAGATATTCATTGTCTCTTATATCTAACAGCATATGTTTAGAATATATATATATATATATATATATATATATATATATATAGGAAAGAATATTAATAAAAAGTTTTGAATTTA
>JBBBDQ010000399.1:1402500-1420000 GCA_037127315.1 Ascarosepion bandense
GAAAGAGGGAAGAAAAGATCCGAAAATAAGATGAGAATTCAAGGAAAGGAAAAGAGAGAGAAACGGGAAAGATACAGAAGAAATAAAAAGTGAAGAGGAAAATAAGTGAGAAAATATAGAGAAGAAAGAGCCAATGGAAAAGGCTAAGCTAGAGAAACTTTAAATTTTGACTAAAATGAATTGCAGACAGATATTGGCATTGGTTTATTTATATTAAATCATTTGGCAATTTAAATAAAAAAAAAGAAGTGTACTTCTTTGAAGAAAAGAAAAAAATAAAGAGGAAAAAGAAATATACAGAAGGGGTAGGAGATGAAGAGAAAAATAAAGAGGAAAAAGAAATATACAGAAGGGGTAGGAGATGAAGAAAAAAATAAAGAGGAAAAAGAAATATACAGAAGGGGTAGGAGATGAAGAAAAAAATAAAGAGGAAAAAGAAATATACAGAAGGGGTAGGAGATGAAGAAAAAAATAAAGAGGAAAAAGAAATATACAGAAGGGGTAGGAGATGAAGAGAAAAATAAAGAGGAAAAAGAAATATACAGAAAGGGTAGGAGATGAAGAGAAAATAAAGAGGAAAAAGAAATATACAGAAGGGGTAGGAGATGAAGAGAAAAATAAAGAGGAAAAAGAAATATACAGAAGGGGTAGGAGATGAAGAAAAAAATAAAGAGGAAAAAGAAATATACAGAAGGGGTAGGAGATGAAGAGAAAAATAAAGAGGAAAACAGTGAGAAAATATAGAAGGAAGAAAGGGGAAAAACAATAGAAACGGCCAAGAGAGAAAAATTTTAAATTTTGGCCGCAAATGAATTGCAGACAGATACAGACATCGGTTACGATGTTTCAAGTTAAATCTTTCGGCATTTTTAGAAACACTCATGAAATCACATACACAAACAGAATAATCATTCATAAAACGTAAAATAAAATATATTTAAAAAAACATGAAGATATAAATTGTTTAGAACATACATCATAAATTGGAACGATAAAATAAATTAAATTAAAAATTAAAATTAAATTAAATTAAAATTAAATCAAATTAAAGTAAATTAATATAAAATATTATAAATAAATGAAATAAAATAAACATAAAATAAATATAAAATGTTATAAAAATAATAAAAATATAAATAATAAAAATATTAATAAATATAGAGTTTATAACAGAATAATAAAAAATAATAATAAAATATTTGTCTATATATGAGATGAGGTAGTATTTATAGTATTTACATTATTCGGACTATTGTTCTCATCTTTGCTGCCATTTGTACAATATTTTGGCCGTTGTACGCTCCGGCCGTCTTCATGTGCTAGGAATTTCGAACTGAACCCTTTATTACGATCACTGGTATATCATTATCATTCCTTGTGTGGAATCTCTTTTGGTAGTCATGAGTTATCTGCCTCTAAGCGGACTCTCTAAATTACTTGTTCACCACTGCTGTAGTCTGGTGTTGTACTCACAATTCTTTGGGTCAAGTCACAGGAACTAACCAACGTCTATATCCACTAGGCCATTAAACTCAACAACGTCTATATCCAGTGGATATAGACAATGGCGAGTTCTCTGTATATAGACGTTGGTTAGTAGATATTAAATTGAAGAAAAGTATAATTGCTTTTGTAATCGATGTTCTTAAACCGGTCGATCACTTTCCGAAATACCACTCCACTGTATAAGTTTAAATCGATTTTTTATTTGCAGGTTTAGTCGCTCTAATTTTACCAATCTCTGATTTAGTTGCGTTAATGATTCTAGTCTGTAATTTTCGATTAAATTCGGGTTTGAGATCTTTTAACAATACATAAGCCTCCTTCGTAGTAATTTTTGCAACTCTGTCACTGATTTTTAATTTATCAGCGATTAGTTTATCCAAAAGGTTAATTGTATTAATTGTAAGTAGAGTGTTCTATGTTTATTATTTATTTATTTTTTTAGTTATGCATAAACCGAAAAATTAGTCATAAAATGTAAATTAAAGAATATTATAATAAACACAAAAATATTAATTTATTTGACCTAGTATAATAAATTAGAAAGATAAGATAAAATAAAATAAATTTAAATTTAAAACAAAATAAATTAAAAATTAAATTAAATTACAACTAAATCAATATAAAATAATATAATATAGATAAAACAAATTAAAATAAATAAAAATATATTGCAATAATGATAATAATAGTATTTTTTTTTAATCATTTCACCCCGAGCAACGCCACTGATGTGCAGGGGGTTACATAAATGTAAAAAGATTAATTAGAAAAGAGTGAGGAGTACAAACTAGTTAGAAAGGAACAATAGAAAGCAGGTGCGATGACAGATACAGGGGTGGGGGAGAGAGCTAGAGTCCAGTGGTTAGTAGATGAGTATTGACTTTGCATTTAAATTTCTGGAGGTTGTAGCCGTCAGGAAAGCAAGAATACGGGAGCGAGTTCCACAGGCGGGAAGTGCGAGAGAAGAAGCTGCAAGAGTAGAAATGTCGTCTGCATTTGGCTAACCTGACTGTGAATGGGTGGGACCCAGTTGCCAGTCTGGTTGCACGAGTAAACACCTGTTGAGGAGGCATCAGTGACTTAAGCTCGTCCGAGCAGAAGCCATGAAAGTATTTATAGAACAGACAAAGAGAGGTCACATTTCGACGATGGGAAAGTGGCTGCAGTCGATCCGCCAGATTAGTACCTATCACATTACAGACTCCTTTGGAGCTTGTCAAGAACACTGAGGAGAACGGCAGGGGCACCTGACCATAAATGGCAGCAGTACTCCATGCACGGACGGATGGTTGACTTGTATATATGCAGGATGGATTCAGGTGGAAAAAATAATAATCAATATAAAATATATAAGAAAATAATATAAAAGAATACAAATAATAATAAAATAATGATAAATATGAAAATAATTAATAATAAATAATAACAAACATGCAAAAAATGTATACTAGCATGATTGTAAATTTAATTCTTTATAGGAGTCAGGTCAGGTCGATAATTGAGCACTGTAGCCATATTTGGTGAGCAGCTGCCTGGTCTTCAACTTGCAGTCTTGATAGAGTTCAAAAGTGTCTGTGAGTATGTATTGACTCCTCATGCTGTTTACTACCTTTATAAAAGCTAGGTTAGGTTGATAATTGTGTACTGTTGCTATATTTAGGCTGGAGCTAGCCGTTCTTTATTTTCCACTCTTGTTAGAGTTTAAATGTGTCTCCGAATAAGTACTGATTTTTCATGCTATTCGATACGGTCATAAGAGCTAGGTCAGGCCGATAATTGAATACTGTAGTCGTATTTGGATTAGCGCTAAACAGTCTTCATTTTACAGTCTTGAAAGAGTTTAAAGCGTCACCGGATAAGTGGTGACTCCTCATGCTGTCTTCAACTTTTGTAAGAGCCAGATCAGAACGAAATTGGAGAAAATGTTGGGTAAGATAACTACTCAGTTCTCAACTTCTAATCTTTGATAGAGTTCAAAGCCTCTCCATGTTCTTGTTGGAGAAGTATGATTTTTTCAGACTTCAACCCCTATCACAGGTGGAGTGTGGCGAGTCTCTCACTGCTCTATAGCCACTATCAAGGAAAGTGCTCGGACGAACTACATTCTTTGGTTCCGCCAGATCTAACATTCACGGCTAAGACCCGTTTTGCCACTTACATAGATGCAAGCCACTCACATTCCCTCCGTATTTCATCAGCGAGAAGTTCAATTCACGCAGCTTCTTTCCGTGAACAACTGCTATGTGGAACAAGCTCACAAGATAGAGTTTCCCTTATCACTACAACCTTAACCCGCTCAAACCTTTATCTTCCCCTCCTATCCTTTAAAATTACTCCTTAATGTAACCCTCTACATAGATTTCCTCTTCCAGGCCTTGTAAAGTGAAAACATTACCGTAATATATATATATATATATATATATATTATCATCCGCAGACAGATCTGTTTCGCCGTATCACAGCTCATCAGTACGGTTAGACTCCGATTGCAGGCAGACTTTTTAGCGCATATCATTATACGCGCCCAATAGCTAGAGCGCTCTAATTCATTTCACTGATCTTCCCTTTCTAAATATCTAAAATTTCTTCATGCTGAATCTTCATCTTCCTTCAAACATGTATTGAGCATTTTCTTATACAATTGATTACTGGTCTAATTTTCTAATTTGATTTAAATCTGACATATAATTGTTAAAATCCTGCCCAAACACAAATTATATATATATATATATATATATATATATATATATATATATAGAGAGAGAGAGAGAGAGAGAGAGATTAAAATCAAAATGGCATATAGGCAAAATCCCAAGGGAGATCATTTTTTTTTTTAATCATTTCATCCCAAGAGTGGTTAGATGTAGGAAATGTCAGAAGTAAGGTGATAGATGGGTAAGGATACCGAGGATGAGGTTAGGGTAGATGGGAAGAGTGTTTGAAAGAATGGGAGCGAGTTAGTGTGTTAGGAGGTGTCTATTGACCTTACATTTAAACTCCTGGAGATTGTAGCCGTCGGGGAAGCAATCATGGAATTCCCTTCCACAGTCGGGAAGTGTGAGAAAAGAAACTGTTGAAGTAGAAGTTGCGGTTGCATTTTATCGGTTTCACTGTAAATGGGTGGGATCTAGTTGCTAATCTAATTTCTCGTGCAAATTCATATCTAGGGGGCAGCAGTGCTCTAAGTTCATTGGAGCAGAAGCCGTGAAAGTATTTATAGAAAAGACACAGGGCAAGCCACGTCGCGCCGGTGAGAGAGAGACTGCAGGCGGTCTGCCAGGTCGGTATCGATCACATTACAAATCCTCCGCTGTACCTAGTCGAGAAGGCCGAGGAGAATAGCAGGGTCACCCGACCAGATATGGCGGCAGTATTCAATGCACGGGCGGATGGTAGATTTATATATGTGCACAGAGAACCGACTTTCATAGCAGCGGATTTTGCAATGGATTCGATATAGTCATTCCATTTGATGTCCGCTGTAAGTGTGAGACCAAGGAGGCGTAGTGTTTTACTCTCTGGGAGGCAAGCCTGGTCCATGCTAATGGGAGGTAGATGCGATTGTCTATGATGGTTAATTGATAGTAGAATTGTTGAAAATCACTTCCCGCCTGTGGAATTCCCTTCCACATACTTGCTACCCCGACAGGAGTTTAAATGTAAGATCAATAGACACCTCCTAACAACTTAACACGCATCCATTCTCTCAAACACTCTTCCCATCTACATCCTTACTCATCTATCACCCTCCTTCTGACATTTCCTATAGCTAACCACTCTTTCTCACCACCTTCCCCTATGTAACCCCCTTCGCAATAGTGGCAGTGAAATGTCTTGCTTGGAGTGAAATGATAATATATATATATATATATATATATATATATATATATATATATATATATATATTGGATTATACATATATATGTGTATGTGTGTGTGTGTGTGTTTAAGCCAAATATTTTCTAAAACAACAGACATTTTGTGTTCATTTATTTTAACAATCAACTTTTTTAAATTACGATTAAACCTTTGTAAGAAAGGAAAAAAACACGTTAAAAATTGTGTGAAATTCATTTCGGAAGAAATGTAGAGTTAATATCGTTGAAGCTTTCGTCTTTCCTAGTCATCGTAGAGACTGTTGTTGAGATTCGTAGAAATGGCGAATGTTACGACGCAGACAAAGAATGTGTTTCTTGTTTTTGTTTTTGTATAGTTTTTTTTTTTCGTTTTTGTTTTTGTTTTTGTTATACACCTAAGGATGCGGGCTCTTATGTATAATTGTTCTAATGTATTGATGTTACTTTTTTGGTAGTTTTATTAATGGCACTTTTTGTTGCATGAGTATTTGCTCCAAGGATCATAAGTCTGTTTGTTGTACTATTTTATTTTGCTAGTATTTTGGTATTGTTTTTGAGTCGCTGTCTAATGTTACTATGATTTTTATATCGCTTATTAATGTATTGTCTGATAGCACTCTGATTCGATGGGCTGCAGAGTGTCGCTGTTGTATATCTGGAGTAAGATAATTTGTACATTGTTATTTATTTTTATTTTTATATATTTTTTTACAGAGAAATATTCTCCGATTGGGCAAGTATATTCATATACAATATTGGTCTTATACATTCATATATATATATATATATATATATATATATATATATATATATATATATATGGTTAAATAAAATAAAGACAAGAGGAAAACTATCTTAAATCACGTAGGCGATTTAAGATACAGTTTTCCTCTTGTCTTTATTTTATTTAACCATACTGTCCTTAATCTCGGATTAAAACTGAGTATATTTTTTCATATATATATATATATATATTACTTTTAATAATTAAGTGGTTATTTTTTAATTTATTTATAGTAAATAATAAAACTAATGTATTCAGTTTTATCCACTGATTTTATATATCTCGTGAGGTTTTTTTTTTATTACTGTTTCGTCTTTTTTTATTGTGTTGCATTTCATTTTGATAATATAAGTTAATGGCATTATTGTCACAGGTATATACACAGAATATATGAATGTATGTGCGTTTAGGATCAAATGGCTTAATAAAATAATAGCAATGAAAATAGATGATTTCTAAATTCTGTATAAATGTATTTTATTTTATTTTGATATGGTCCGGCATAAGGTCACTTTTCTGAAGCACCCAGATGTAGTTCCATTCACTGTATTAAAAATAGTCTATGAGAAACTTCTAACTTTAAGTAACCCTACAGTGAGCCCTTGCTTTTGTAGTGTTTTCTAGTTCTTTTACTTTTATGTGCCGTGTCTCTTCAAGACATAGGCGATCATGGCTTTCCACATCTCCCTCTACCTGGTGGCTTTTAGCATGCTTTCTTCTGTTCCTCCACCAAAAGCAAGTTATCCACTTGCTCATCAAGAATGTTTCACACTGTTTTCCCTGTCTCTCTTTCTCTGTGTTTAACCTGTGAGTATCAGATTCTCCAATCCCTCTTTCCTCAATATATGTTCTAGGAATCTCAGCTGTCTTCTGATGCTCAGTATTAGTTCCCTTTTCGTTTCCATCTTTTTGAAAACTTCATCATTGCCCTTAGTCTCGGTACATGATATCCGCAGCATCCTTCTGTAGGACTATATTTCAGTTGCTTCAAGTTTTTCCTTAATCTTTGATGAGACTGTTTTTACTAAAATTTTCGTGTTTCTCAATACTTTACTCAGTTTCTGGAATATACCTTAGACATGCATATTTATTCGAATTTCAGTGTCGCGCTTTTGTTAAAATGCTTCCCAGGTATTTAAGTTTCTGTACCTGCTTGATTTTAATATCCCAAACCCGTAGTTGGCTTTTTTGGCTCCTTTTTTTTACTGATGACCATGCGTTCATTTTTCTTGTGGTTTATTTGTAGTCCTTTCTTTCCTCTTTCCGTATTCTTTAAGAGGTCTTGTCGTTTACTTTTGCTTAATTTGGGAACCTTAACATTCCCTTTCCAATACTCTTTCAAATAAGCTATCATAGATGTGTGGGTAGGGTTAGGGTTTCTTTTCTTATTTTCTGATTCTAAAATAAATATATTTTATATTATTTTACTTTTGGTTTTCACTTCTGCTAAACTTGATTAGAGAATAAGCAAAAATGGACCTTTTTTAACAAAACTAAGAAAAAAATGTTTCAAAAGTTTGTTTTTTTTGTTTGTTAAAGACAGACCAGCTGATTCTTCTTGTAGCATTTCCCCCCTCTTTTTATCTTATACAAAATCTATTTGGGTTCTTTTTTTTTCTAGAATTCATCGCAAGTCGGAAATAAAAAAAAATAACGAACATATCTGAAGATAACATGTCTGACACCAGACGTCAACAGTTTTGAATGGCCAAAGCCTAATGTCCAGAGCTGTTGTTTTTTATTTTTTTACTTTTTCTTCTTCCCCCTCTAGTCATCTCTCTCCCTCTCCCACTGTCTCTCTCTCTCCCCCGTCTCTCTCTCTCTCTCTCTCTTTCTCTGTGTTTTTCTTTGTGTCTTTCGGTTGTTTTTTTTTTAGATTTTATGAGAACTCGTTTGTCTCAGATAAAAAAAGAACTGTAAAACAAGATACGTACAATGTCGTACATCTCAAAAAAGCAGAAACTTATATACGAGCGCACGTATACAGATAAACACTAACATATACACGTGCATATATATATATACGTACTCATATTCACGGCCAAGTGGAAGAAAACTATCCGAATTACATAAATACGCACAAATATACATGAAAGAAAATTAATTTAGCTGCATAAAGATTTGTACATCAATAATTCTGTACCATCATACGAAGAAAATGTGCATTTTTTCGTTCAAAAATAAATCTATTCTTTAATGTCAACGCTCTGCTATCCACTTGCTCAGGCCCATCAAGTATATTGCACGCTGTTTTCTTCTGTCCTTCTTTCCATCTAACTTGTGAGCATCAAATTCTCCAAGCCCTCTTTTCTCATAATATGTCCGAGGAATCTAAGCTGTCTTCTGATGCTCAGTATTAGTTTCCTTTTCGTTTCCATCCTTTCCCAAATCTCATCATTGCTCTTAGGCTCGGTCCATGATATCCGCAGCATCCTTTTGTAGGACTACATTTCAGTTGCTTCAAGTTTTTCCTTCAACTTTGATGAAATTGTCCAGCATTCGCTACCATATTGAAAAACAGACATCACATAGCAATCCAGCACTTATCCGTTAATCCAAAGGTTTGATAAAATAATATAATTGAACATTACCTTATCTGGGTTTAAAATGGTCTATTTTGTTTTGTTTTGTTTTGTTTTTTACTTGTTTTATTTGCTTTTTTGTTTTGTGTTCTTTAATTCTGAATCAGGGCATATTCTTTAAGCAACATCCTATATGACTACTTAAATTTTAAATAATTCCGAGAAAATTTATACAGAGTGGTCCAAAATTAGGTGGACATTAAATGATCACATTTATTTTGAGATTACAAATACAATTACATCTACTAATATAATTATTACATTGGCAATTACATTAAACCCATCAACATCTCCTTTACTAACATGCGAGGTAAATGCACCAACTTTTACAGTGTAGAATCCTTCCCTCAAGTCAACTCACCTGACATCTTAGGCCTCTGCGAAACTAACTTTGATCCTTCTATTCTTTCTTCTAAATTCTACGTCCCTGGTTGCCTTCCCTTCTTCGGGAAGGATTCCAATGTCCACATGCATGGGCTTGGTGTTTACGTCAGTGAACACCTCCCTCTAGCTTGGGTAAAATCTCTTGAATCCTTAGGTCATTCTTATATATGTTTCCGTCTCTCCCTACTAAGCTCAGTTAGCTATCTCTTCTTCCTCTACCGTTCCCCCTTATCTCCCGAGTGTTCCGTTCTTGAAAGCATCTCCAATAATATAGACAATGCCATTTCCTCTCATCCGTCTGCCAATATATTTATGTTTGGCGAATTTCACGCCCACCACGCCAAGTGGCTGGAAAATTCTGTCACCGATCTTGCTGGTGTCCACACTATGATTTTTTTAATCACTCAGTCCTTTACGCAAGTGGTGGAGTTTCACACGCGTTTCTCTAATAACACTAACGGGCCTGACTCACTTATAGATCTCGGTTTTATTTCCATACTTGACTCTTGAAATGTCAAGCAACTCTGCCCCCTCGGAAACTGATCATGCGGTATTTTCCGTTAACATCTTTTACTCCCACTCCACCCAAGAACCTCAGACTAACATTTCTTCCGTCGGACTGTAACAGGCGCCTCTGGTTGCAAAGAGTGCCTCTGCTCGCAATGAGTGCAAGACGATGCTTAAAGAAGCCAAACGGCTGTTTGCAGTTATAGTATCCCGTAAGTTCGGTTCCAAAGAGTACTGGAGGCTCTGCAAAAGTTTACTAAACAATGGCACACCCTCAATCCCTCTTTCATCAACGAATATCTACAACAAACAGGGCTGAGTGCTTTGCTCTTAGATTCTCTACCAACTCGACTCTGGAATTGTCTGGCGTATCTGCACCCGACTTCCCACCCCGAACTAGGGTCCAACAGTATGTCATCCACAATACCCCCCCCCCCGGTGGTCTCTAACATAATTTTAAAGCTTTACTCCCATAAAGCGAGCAGCGGCGACGGAATCCCGATCACTGTCCTTATAAGATGTTCCCCTGAACTCTGTTCTTTTCTCTCCAAACTCTATAATTACTGCCTCTCTGATTTGTGCTTTCCTGCCTGCTGGAAGTCCTCCTCCATGGTTCCTATATTTAAGAATTCTGGAAACCCTCTGACCCCTCTAATTATCACTCTATCAGCCTCCTACCGAATTTTGGCAAAGTGTTTGAAGCCATCGTCAACGCCGCGGCGGTAAAACATCTCACAGCCCACTGACTCTTCTCTCACAAACAGTATGGTTTCCGCTTCACCAGGTCTACTGCTGATTTGATCACAACCATCACTGAGTATATACACCAGCCTCTCGACAAGAACAGCGAAACCCGAACTGTTGCCCTAGATATCTCCAAAGCATTTGACAGAGTCTGGTATACTGGTTTTCTATGCTAGCTGCGGGTCTATCGCATAACTGGACAATTGGTTGACCTAGTCCAGTCATTCCTTTCAAATCGCACAATGCAAGTAGTATTGAACGGACATGCCTCCTAATCTTATCACACAAACGCAGGTGTCCCTCAAGGCTCTATTCTAGGGTCCTACGCTTTTCCTTATCTACATTAACGATCTCTCTGATGTAAAAAGATCCCAAGTAGTCATATACGCTGACGACACTACGGTTTACTCTTGCCTTGATCAAAAATCTGCCGAGGCTGACAAAGCAAACCTCGCTGCCGAGCTTGAAAAGGACCTCCAGTCTGTGGTGGACTGGGGTAAGAAATGGCTTGTGAATTTTAATGCGTCCAAAACGAAGCTGCTATCCATAGCCAAATCCGCTGCTAAGAAGTTCGGTTCTCTGTGCAGGGCCAGAAAGTGTTTCCCATCTGAAACAATCCTGCACATATACAAATCTACCATACGCCTGTGCAGTGAATCTTACTGCTATATCTTGTCGGGTGCCCCTACTATCCACCCAGGGATCCTTGACAAAATCCAACGGAGAATCTGTAATGTGATTGATCACGACTTGGCAGCTCAGATACAGTCGCTTTCTCACCGGCGCAGTGTGGCTTCCCTGTATCTCTTCTACAAAAACTTGCACGGCTTCTGCTACGATGAACTTAGCTCACTGGTGCCCCCTATATATGAATTTACTCGAGTCACAAGATTAGCAATTAGGCCCCACCCTTTGGCCGTGAAACCAATAAAATGTATACGCAAATTCTACTCCATAGTTTCTTTTCTCGCACTTCCCGCCTGTGGAATTCCCTTCCGTTTGCTTGCTTCCCCGACAGATACAATCTCCAAGAATTAAAATGTAAAGTCAATAGTCATTTTCTATCTCACTGACTTGCATCCTCTCTCTCATGCTCCTTTCGTTGTCCAATCTGCTCTCATCAGTATTCTCATCCTTCTCCTACCCACTTCCTGACGCCCCCTATAACCTGTCACACTTTCTCATAAATTACCTCCTATGTAACCCCCTGTACAACAGTGGCAGTAAAATGCCTTGCTTTTTATAATAAGATTATAAAAAAAACAAAAATATTACAAAAACGATTAAATGTTATCAACATAGGTGCTTAAACTGCTGTCCATTAAAATTTACACAGTTTTGAAGTCTACCCATTACGCTTCGACAAAACTTTTTACACATGTCTCTTTGTATAAATTTCTTGAAATGCATTGCTTATGTAATTTTTCAAATCGTCAATACTTCTTGGTTTTCGACTATAAGTTTTGTCCTTGAGGACCCTCCTAAAAGAAGAAATCCATTGGTCAATCCGGTTCTCAGGAAATGTTTCACTACGGTCTGCTCTCGAATTATATAATATGATGAGCATCATTGCAATAATAAAACCGATGCACAAACCTATTCTTCTGAACCACCCTGTATATAGTACCGTCAACCCATTAAACAGTTATGATTAACTGAACTTTGAAATGAAAGGTTTTAAAACTGTTTTTTTTTAAATTGAACTTTATACACTATATGAGTCATCGCTAGTTTAAATTTGATGGATTATTTTGATAAGAAACAACAATCTAATCAAAATAACTCCATCAAATCTAAACAAACGATGACTAAAATAATGCATGAATTTCACTGCCAATTGCAAGATTGTGTTTTTGTCATATATCAATTACCTGTATTGGACATACAATTACTACATTGTGCGGACGTCTTACATGGCACCTGTCAAACAACAATGGGATAAAAACATTTTTCAACACATAATTTTTAAGAACCCTTTAAAATGTTATGGTTGATAATACAAAAATACTATTTAAATCACATAATCAAAGGCACCTCGCTATGAGAGGCACTATATATCAAACAATTTTCTCCTGCCATCACCCTGACATTATTTAACAGTGGACATGAAGTTTGGAAATGTCCAGTTGCGTGCGTCACGTGATATATTTTAAATAACGTTTCATTACAAAAGTAAATTACGTTACAGTCAAAACGCAAGAATAAAATGAAGCATCGGAAAAATAATTTCCTTAAAATGGCTAGTGAAGTGATTGAAAGCGCTTAGAACGTCAATAATTATGGAACACTTTTACATTACTTATTTCCAGCAAAAATATAATATGTCAGAATTCTGAACATATTAAATAAAAAATTAATAGAATCTTCATTGTCGGCCGATTAAACGAAACATATATATATATATATATATTACTATTCTAATTATTTAAATATTTAATTAAAAAATCAATTTAAAAGACTTTAATTGATAAATGCAAAATATAATTTCAATTAATTCATCGTAGTTTCAAGCCAGGATTAAAGTGAAGTATATGTTTGCTTCATTTTAAATAAGAGAAGAGGGACCTTAAAACAAGTTTTCTTCTTGTTTCTAACTTGAAAATGTTCTTTAACCATTTTATAAATTTTGTTCAAACTTTTTACAATTTCAAAAATTGTCCCCCGTGATTAATAACTTTGCAATATCTTTACAATTATTTATGATTTATTATTTAAGCTCCGCTGCTAAGAGGATCGGTTCTCTGAAACAATCCTGCACATATACAAATCTACCCTTGAATACTGCTGCCATATCTGGTCGGATGCTCTTGCTATACACCTAGGTGTACATGACAAAATCCAACGGAGAATGTGTAAAGTTATAGATCCCGACTTGGCAGCTCAGATACAGTCACTTTCTCACCGGCCCAATGTAGTTTCCCTGTGTCTTTTCTACAAATATTTTCATGGCTTCTGCTCAGATAAACTTAGCTCAGTGGTACCCTCATACATGAATTTGCTCGAGCCACAAGATTAGAAACTAGGTCCCACCCGTTTACTGTGAAACCAATAAATTGTAAACGCAAATTCTACTCCATCAGCTTCTTCTCTCGCACTTCTCACCTGATGAATTCACTTCCGTTTACGCACTTTCCCAAGGGCTACAATCTTCAAGAATTCAAATATAAAGTCAATAGTCATCTCCTATCTCACTAACTTGCATCCTCTCTCTCTCTCTCTCTCTCTCTCATCAGTATTCTCATCTTTCTTTTACCCTCTTCCTAACACCTCCTGTAACCTGTCACTCTTTCTCATAACTTTCTTCCCATATAATCCCATGCTCAACAGTGGCAGTAAAATGTCATGCCTGGGGCGACACATCATATATATATATATATATATATATAAGAGAAAAAGAAAAACGCACACATTTCCTTAATATTCCTTAATAACGCATATTTTTCATTAATAAGATACCGAAAGTATTCAAGACGATAAACGAAAATAAACAAAAATACAGCTTAATCAAACAATGGAGCGTCTACTCAAATATTGGTTACCAATAAAAATATTCAGTATTCATAATCATACACAAAAACACCAAAGATTCCTCTCAGTAAAATACCTTGATTACAATTCTTAAAAACCTTAATTTACCTGTTCTCAAACGTAGGTCAGCTGCAGAATGGAGGGCGAAATACAGCAACAGATACACAAGCGAAACCCTAAATTTATATTAGAAAATTACCTGAAATATTGTAAAACTAACCAACATAACATTCTCCCTATGGCTTTCTATTTTTATCTCACTCTTTCACTCTCTCACTCACATTTTCTCTCTCTCACACACTCTCTCTCTCTCTCTCTCTAAAAACAAAGAAACACACACACACACACACACACACACATATATATATATATATATATATATATATATATATATATTGTGTGTAATTTGGCAGCATCTTTTCGTTAATACAGGTTTCATTGAATAATATAGACAAGTTCTGTCTATTTATTTTGTGTAAGATCCGTTCGTATGATCTGATTAGCTTGATAGTGTTGTCATGGAAAGACGACAAGAAATCGCAATAATTGTTGATGTTTTTATCAGGTCTGAGCTTTCGGCTTTACGGATCTTACACAAAATAAATAGACAGAACTTCTCTATATTATTCAATGAAACCTGTATTAATATATATATATATATATATACATATATATATATATATATATATATATATATATATATAATTTTCATTTTCAACAATTATTATTAAGAGGATCTTCCTTGGGATTTTACCTAAATGTCACTTTTATTTATACGAATATAATGACATCATCTACATGTAAAACAGGCTACAAATAAAGGAAGCATATATAATAAAAAAGAAAACACCAGCACACAACAATATCGACTATGAACACAGCAACAATGTGCTGTCCTTGTTTTGAAAATAAAACATTCTCATAACGTTATATATATATATACTCGAAACAATATATATATATATATATATATATATATATAGTTAAAATAAATAGAAAATTCATCATAATAATGAGTAATAGTATAGACAAAATCGCTTTAGAAAATCAATCATCCAGATAATTTTTATACAATTTAAGTTCTGAAACGAAAGAAATTATAAGATCCCATAAATAATTATATAAAAAAAAAATCATAACCATAGCTGTTCTCCGACATTTTTAATGAAACCTGCATGTCCCATTTTAAATGATTTTAAATGATTTAAATGATTTATATATATATATATATATATATATATATATATATATATATATATATATATAAGCGACAATGAGAAAACTGTATTAATTGCCAACGCATTTCATTCAATGTGGACTTTTTTCAAGTCAAAAAACGAAAAGAACTTATTAAAAATTTAGTAACTAATAATAACAAAACAAAATGTCTTTAGCAAGTGAAAGAATTTAAAGAACGCTATTTTTATACTGTTAACTGAAAATACTGTCACGTGTGTCGTGTGTTGACGGATTCAACCATTTCCTTGATTTCTTGATACTGTTGTGTACGTTTTGATTTCTTGATACTTTTGTGTACGTTTGTTTCGGAGTGAAGTAATTCTGTTAAAAAAAAAGGTGAAATAGGGGAAAAGCCTGGGAGTAGATTAATATATTCAATGGCGACAGTCTCAGTTGAGTTATTCTCTTTTTTTTATGAGTATAGCATTTAAAAAATCAAAATTGTGGTTTAATTTATTTTTATGTATGACTAGTTCATTAGCTAAGTTGTTATTTCTGAGGTCTCTTTTGAGCTCATAAATGCGTTTTTTTTTTCTACTTGTTTCTCCAATATATTGGGAGGAACAGTTTTGGGATTTTATTTTATAAATGCCTGCTTCAGAAATATTATTGTTATTAGTGTTTGAGGCTCTCAGTATATCCATAACGGTTTTGGGAGTGTTTGTGACTATTTTAAGATTTAGATGAGATTAGTTGTTCAGGATAGTACACGTGACAGAAATGGTCGGTAGTATTATGAATCGGTTTTCATGTAAATTATTATTGTGGATTATGTTATTATTTTTTATTCGGTTGTATATTTTGTATGTCTTTCGTCTTGCGTTGTGGATGAAATGATGTGGGTATTGTAGGTTTTTGAATGTGTTTTCTATGTATGTTTCTTTTTTAAGTAAATATTGGGAACTGCAGATTCTTAAAGCTCTCAGAACTTGGAAACCTTTTAATCTGCAACTTTCATTCAGGCACAGAGGGCAGATGTCATAGAATGATTTACAGATTCTTGTTTCTTCCAGAACTTTACCTTTTTTGCAAAATGGAAAATTCTGTCATGTTTTGACATAATCTCTTTTGACATTGTTCTCTTTCGCGACCAAAATTTTCAACTCCATAGCTCAACCTAATTCTCACTTTTGATTGAGCAATATTGACACACCTAAAATCATATTGTTTATCTTACTCCAACTACCACTACTTAATTTTCTAAATAACCACGAATTTATCTTATAGTTACTAAGTAAATCATTTTCACCATTTATTTTAGAATATCACCTGAAGAAGAGCAGTATTGTTCTGAAACCTGAAAATATTTGTGTTGTCATATAATGCTTTTATAAACCATTGTAATAATAAATTACAATATGCAGGCTTTGGTGCACGGATGTGCGTTGTGGTGCAGTGGATATCGGCTCGGAACGAAAAATAGGGGTGCCGAGTGCGAATTCCAATTGAATTCCTTGCATTCACTTACGCACAAGTACCCTTAGGAAAGGTATTAATCTGCCTCTTCTCTCCCCTTATGGATTAAATGACACGACAGACAGGTGCTATAGCCTTGGCTGGCAGACATTCTACCGCAGAAGCAATGGCAAAATACTGCGTGATAAGTTTATTCCTAGTCAGTCATGTATCTTACGAGACATGATTACCCATGTGTGTATCACGTATGATACTTAACACTGGCTATTGAGCATTCTTTATAAAAGTAAATGCGTGAACAGTGGTTTTTAATCTATCTGTTCTTTCACTACTTCATAATATATATATATATATATATATATATATATATATATATATATATATATATATAGCACGTACATTCATAATGCGCTGGATAATATCCATTGAAATTTCTAATTCCACCAATTTTATATTAATTAGATAATGTTATTTTGTTTTTTGTTATTGTTTGTGATTTTCATCAACGTTTTTCCGGGTTTGTTATTCCCCCCCTCTCTCTCTCTCTCTCTCTCTCTCTCTCTCTCTATATATATATATATATATATATATATATATATATATATATTAACTACTACTCTAGTCGATTGTCGATAACGCGAAATGAAATGAGGTTTCTGAAAAAAAAAAAGATTTTCGCACTTAAATGAAAGTACTCTTTATGTTTCTGACCTAAAGCAGTTTAACCGGACAGCTTAGCTTAATGATTTAATTATGGTGGCTAATTGGATGTGCAACTCAGAGCTTACTCTATCCGTCAAACTAACATCGCTGTACAGGTGCATTATGTGTCTCTCGTCAGGTGCTAAAGTGATAGCAGATCAAATTGAGAATGACAGGCCTAACCTTTCTCTTACTGCAACACGCACATGGGTAATAAGACATCCTTAAATGGTCCGTCTCTGAATGTATGC
>JBBBDQ010000399.1:1422500-1641331 GCA_037127315.1 Ascarosepion bandense
TGTTCAGGTTTGTAAGGAAATGTCGTATTTGTTCATCAACTATTAGGAAAATTATTGTTGATGAGTGTCTGTTTTATGTTTTTTAGTTCACTGTGGAAGATGTGTTTTGTAGACGAGTTGGTTTTTGCTCGATGTAGTAGAATTTTTATGATTGCTAATTTGTAATAGTGGGGGCATTCGCTATATATATATATATATATATATATATATATATATAGATATATATATATATGTGTGTGTGTGTGTGTGTGTGTGTGTGTGTGTGTGTGTGTGTGTGTGTGTGTGTGTAAATTCAACTTTAACTTCGATTTTAGCAAGGTCACACTTATTTAAATAGAAAATGACTTCGTTAGACGGAAAGGTCTTGAGAGTGACGCAATCAAATTGACGTCCCGAAATGTTTTTCAAATATCTCCTTTTCTAAAAATTATACCAATTTCTCCAAGCAGACATACATAACTATATTTCAAATTGAACCTGTCTGTTATTTTAAATAAATCGAGAGATAATTCGTCAAATTAAAAGAAAATAAAATAACAAATATTAATTGCATTAATAATAATAAAAAAATGTAAATAAACACATATAAACAATATATGAACTAAAAGATTAACATTTAATCACATTCGTTTATTAGAGATTAAATTACATCACTTCGTATCTTCCATAATCATTTTTGTTTATTTGTGATTAAATTACATCTCTTCGTATTTTCCATGCCCACTTTCATTTATTAGAGATTAAATTACATCACTTCGTGTCTTCCATATTCACTTTCGATTTTAGAGATTAAATTACATTACTTCGTTTCTTCCACACTCATTTTTGTTTATTAGTGATTAAATTACATCACTTCGTATCTTCCACACTTATTTTTGATTATTAGTGATTACATTGCATCACTTCGTATCTTCCATACTCATTTTTGTTTATTAGTGATTAAATTACATTACTTCGTATCTTCCATACTCATTTTTGTTTATTAGTGATTAAATTACATCACTTCGTATCTTCCACACTTATTTTTGATTATTAGTGATTAAATTACATCACTTCGTATCTTCCATACTCATTTTTGTTTATTAGTGATTACATTACATCACTTCGTATCTTCCATACTCATTTTTGTTTATTAGTGATTAAATTACATCACTTCGTATCTTCCACACTCATTTTTGATTATTAGTGATTACATTACATCACTTCGTATCTTCCATACTCATTTTTGCTTATTAGAGATTAACTTGCATCACTTCGTATCTTCCATACTTGTTTATATTTATTAGCGATTAAATTAAATCACTTAGCAACCTAGACTCAGGTGTATTGTCAAATCAGGACAACGTTTATCTATGTATTCGAATATAAAACCGATCATCTTTTGTCAAAAGAATCAAGTAAATACCTGACTATTGATTATACATAGATGCAAGTATGAATTCTATCAGCCCAGTGGGGAAAAACTGGCTGGTCAGATTCATTGCCTCAGAATCCAAAATGGTGATATTCCGCTATCGCCGATCGAACCCAAAACTTTCGCTGATCGGGATGAACTGTTGTTTCCTAAGGTATGGGCTCTTGTTGGGATTTGAACTCAACCAAGTCTTCGGGTGGAACTCTTACATAGAATCCATCGATAAAGATACAGGTAACCGAAAAATTTCGGTTACCTGCATCGCTTCAGTAAGTACCACACTCCTGCTGTTATTCTCTACCTTTTAGTCAGTCAGTTATGTCCTATACGTGATACAGGCTTAGCCGATCAGATCACTTGATGACTAGACAGATTTTCCCCAAAGTAGGCTGCAACTTCTTTCTACAGTAGACTGGTTGCTAAGTAAGGTTATAAAACATTATCTGTTCTGCTATTCAACATATAGCTGGGGAGAGAATAGATGGATTAATAACTTTTCCCAAGGATGTCTGCGCGTAAGTGAATGCAAGTAATTTAACTGGAATTGGAGTAGATAGACTAAACTATCGCCCAGTTCACACTCCACCCACGCCTATTGAACAGTTGAAGAGGCTCATCCCTTTTTCCCTGTTTAGGATGTGGTTTCCGGCTTTCTCTTTTCCAATCTTTTTACTCTTACGTAGCCCCCTGCATATCAGTGGCGTTACTGCCTGGCTCGGGGTGATATGATTAAAAAAAAAATTCTAACTCGGCTTCCTGATTTCTCATTCTGCGCTGATACCCATTGCATCACAATGCACAAATTATTAAAATACACCTTAAATTGACGAATCTAGGTGAGTCGTCAGATTTGTTGCTTCCCTGTCATTAGAAGTTTCTGGTCTAAATAAACAACAGACTTCTTCGATAGGCGACCCAACCGAATATGATTAATATTCGGCTCGCACCCAGAAAAAAAAATTTCTACTAGCTTTAGGACGGGCATTATATAAGTTCCCCCAGAAAAGGTTATTAATCAAGACTTCATTTGGGCTCTTCGATGTTATAGATCGGGTATGCTTGGTTGTACCGATCTTCCTACATACGGCCAAGACGGGGTGTCTTTTTGAAAAAGAGAAGAAAATAAACCAACATATATATATATATATATATATATATATATATATATATATATATAAATAATAAAATAAAACGCTTTATCATATTGTCTCGTCTTACGACTTTCCTTTCTCTTCCTCCAATTTCTAACTTCTTTATTATATATTATTTGTTGGTTTTTCTCTTTCCTTTTTGTTCTTATTTTCTAACTATATCTTGCAAGATGTTTACAATAAAGTGATTATGGTGACAGACTATTTACAAAAGGAAATCTATATCTCGAATCATCTATAACGTATTTTAGATACGTCATAAATAATTCGTGATACATACCAATACTTTATTAGAATTCTGTTTAAAAACTAAAATACAAAACATTTTACAGAAATGCTTAAAAATAAGTTAATCAAAAAATATTTACATGTTAAATACTAGTTAGAAATAAAACTAACGTGTAAATTTTAGTTAAAATTTATTATTAAATACAAAATTCATTAACAGAATAAATTCGTTTAAAAACTAAGAGAAATAACATATAGCATTTAAAAAAGCGAAATCAGATCGAAAATGGAATACTTTTGTCATATATGGACAAGAGTTGCCTAATCTTCACATTACACTCTCGATAGAGTCCAGAATCGTCATTGCATCCTTCTATGAAACTATTTTTCACTCTGCGACCTCTTTCTCACAGAAGAGTCGTGGCAAACCTCTCTCTGCTCTAGCGGTTTTTCCATGGTGAGTGTTCAGATGATCTACACTCCTTTTCATCAGACCTAACCTTCACGGATAAGACCCGCCGTGTTACCATATTAAAGCGATAGATAATCTTCTTGTTTTTGAAATTCAACAGTAAACACATAAATAGTAAATATAAAATATAAAACTTACTGAAAATAGCTTTTTTCGCTGCCGTTATAATTTCGTATACTATTTCAAGCGACTATCGAATGTCGGTGTTTGAACTCTGATAAAAGATGTTACACACATCATAGTGAAACACCCCAATTCCCTACGTATTCAGTTAGTGACAAGTAAGTTCCACCCGAGTGGCTTTTTCTCACGAGATTCTACTTCGTCCAACCAACTCCTAAGAGGATGCTTTTCCGATCGCAACAATCTTAATCTGCTCAAGTCTAGAGTAAGCCGTTATTTTCCCAACATATCCCCATAAATGGTCTCTCTTACTCTGTAACTTTCTACAGAGAGTGTCGTTTAGGCCTTGTACAGGCCGAAATTTATTGTAAAAAAAATGTTTTCACTTTGTTGCCGTTTTCTTTAAAACTTCCTTTTTGTTTACCTGCTCCGTACATGGAATCCTCAGTATCCTTCTGTAGAGCCAAATTTCTGCTGCCTCCAGTTTCTTTATCATACTTGGGAAGATTAGTGTTTGTTTATGTTTAGCGGTTCTCTGGTGTGTGTGTGTGTGTGTGTGTGTGTGTGTGTGTGTGTGTGTGTGTGTGTGTGTGTGTGTGTGTGTGTGTTGCGCGCGTGCGTGTGTTTTCTGATTTTTCACAATAATTTTAATATATTGGAGTAGATAGACTAAACTATGGCCCGGTTCACACTCCACCCCCATCTATTGAACAGGTGAAGAGGCTCATCCCTTGTTTCCTGTTTAGGATACGGTTTCCGGTTTTCTCTTTTCTAATTTTCTCACTTTGTTTTTCAGTTGGAGCAGATAGACTAAACTATCGCCCAGTTCACACTCCACACACATCTATTGAACAGGTGAAGAGGCTCATCCCTTGTTTCCTGTTTAGGATGCGGTTTCTGGTTTTCTCTTTTCTAATCTTCTCACTCTTATGTAGCCCCCTGCACATCAGTGGCGTTACCGCCTTGCTTGGTGTGATATGATTAAAAAAAAAATGCTCAAGTCTAGGGTAAGCCGTTATCTCACCCACGTATTTCCATAATATGTGTCTCTTACTCTGTAACACACTATATCGAGTGACTCTCGTGACTTGTACAGGATGAAAACCATTGTAAAATAAAAAAAGAGAGACAGGCAAATTGATAGGTAATCCTTTTGTGTTTAAAACTCAACAGTTTTAGATAGTAAATGTTGAATAAGAAAATTATTGAAAATAGCTTTCTTGTTTCCATGAGAGATCCGTATTTTATTTCAAGCCACTATCTAATGTCGGTGTTTGATCTCTGATATTAGGTTGTCCCAAAAGTTCGTAAACACTTGCAAAAAATTGAAATTTTACTCGCAAAAACAACAAAAATTATTGCTCAAAATAAAGACCATCATTTTCCAAGACTTTCTGCCATCGATCTGCAAGCTTTCGGATCTGGTCAAAGTACCATTCACCCGGCTTCGAATCAAAGAATTCTTGACACGCTTCCTCGACTTCATCAAACGAGTCGAATCGGCGGCCCTTCAGAAAGTGTTGCATTGAGCAGAAAAGGCCGTAATCTGACTGTAGGCTGGATGTGGCAGAACCTCAACGCCGTCCAGCTCTTCAAACTTGTGTTTGGTCTTCCTGGCGGTGTGTGGCTTGGCATTGTCCTGCTGCATCAAAGCGTGCTTTCGGTTGTTCAGAGCCGGGTACTTTTGCTTCAACTTTTCGTAGACCCACTCAATTTCGGCACTGATGGCACGACCATTCGGAACCAACTCAAAATACACGATTCCTTCAAAGTTCCACCAAACGCACAACATGACTTTCTTGCCGAATCGATCTTGTTTTGGAACCGGCGGTGTCTCTTGCCCTTTCTGGAACCCATTGCTTGTCTCGATTGTGCTGGATCAGATAGACCCATTTCGCATGTGTTTACGAACTTTTGGGACAACCTAATAAAAGCCTTTATGCTACACACATGCACATATACAAATCAACCATCCGTCCGTGAATGAAATACTACTGTCATATATGGTTAGGCGCCCCTGCTGTTCATCTCAGTGTTCTCGACAGGCTCCAAAGGAAAATCTGCAATGTGATAGGTACCGACTTGGCAGCACGACTCCAGCCACTTTCTCACCGGCGATATGTGGCTTCTCTCTGTCTATTCTACAAATATTTTCATAGCTTCTGATCCGATGAACTTAAGTCACCGGTTTCCCTGTTACAAGAATTTACTCTTGCAACCAGACTGGCACTAAGGTCCCACCCATTTACAGTTAGATCAACCAAATGCAGCCGACAACTCTACTCCATCAGCTTCCTTTCTCGCACTTCCCACCTGTGGAACTCCCTTCCATATACTTGCTTTCCTGACGGCTACAACTTCCAGGTATTTAAATGTAATATCAATAGCCATCTGTTCTCCACTTGACTCCAGTTCTTTCTACATCACCCTGTATATCTTTTCCATTCTCTCTACCTTCGCAACTGTATTCACCTCTGTGTTCCCCTCCTTCTCTTGTCCTTTCTCTGACACCCACTGTCCCTCTTTCACTTCACTCTTCTCCTGTCTAACCTTCTACTCTTATGTCGCCCCCTGCGCATCAGTGGCGGTACCATCTGGCTTGTGATTAAAACGATTAAAAAAACATTGTAGTGAACCCCGTTCATTTCCTTCGTATACCTTTGGTGAGATGTATGTTCCAATAGAGCAGCTTCTTCCTATAAACTTTTTGAAACCTACTGCAAAGTGGTTGCATTCCCAAGCACTAAAATTTTTCGAGATATGATCGCCCAAAGCGTGTATCACGTATGACACTTAACTGACTGTTAACCGTTAGCCACATAAGCAGTGCCTCTTATTCTGTAACACTCTACATCGAGTGGCTCCGGAGCCTTGCAAAGGTGAACATTTCTATAGAAAATAAATAAAATCGATGAGATCCAGTTACCAATCTAAACAGAGAGGCATATTGTCACTGTTCAGTCAATCAGTTAAGTGCCATACTTGATACACGCTAGGGCGATCATGTCTTTCTCGATGCATGACTGACTGGGCAGAAGATTATCCCGCAGTAGGTTGCCATTGCTTTGTGCGGTAGACTGGTTGCCAACCAAGGCTATAGAACACAATCTGTCCTGTTATTTAACCCATAACTGGAAGGAAGAGACGGATTACTACCTTTCCCAAGAGTAATTGCACGTAAGTGAATACAATGGATTCCACTTGAATTCGAACTCGGCTCGCCAGCTTTTCGTTCCGAACCGATATCCACTGTACCACAACGCACATTCTCAATGTTACCCTTACTATTACCATAGTTGACCTTGACTGTTGTTATTCAAATAATGAAATCGTTGTTTTCTGTTTTTTTTATTTTTTTATTTTTTTTTTTTTTTGTTTTGGTTTTTTTTTTTTTTGGTTTTTTTTTTTTGGTTTTTTTGTGTACTTTTTAGTTCTTTAGCCCTGAGTCCAAACTCAGCATGAAAGAACCGTCCCCAAAACTCTTGAACTACTTCAATCTTCCCCTCTTCCTTTCTCACACTTCAAGTTTCCTTATTACCCCAACAGCCAGGGCCCGGCCTACCCTAGCGATTAAGGGATCAAGAAGAAAGGTTGTAAACTCCAAAACATTTGGCTTAAGTTAAAATAACGTAAAGGCTTTCCTCCACCATTTTTAAAGTACTTTTATGGCAAAGACATAGCGCGTGTAGTGGGGGAGGTCATCGCAGTTTTGGCTATAACCTCTGACATATCTGCAGGCAGAGAAACGCACTCAAGGTACCTCGTTTATCAATTCTGTCAGATAAGTTTAAAAGAATTCTAGACAATACTTGGATAAGGCTATAACGTGGAAGGACTAATTTCTTCATCTATTTTAGACAACGAAAATAATTGCTTTAAAATCGCTTTTACTCTCAACAGATCAAAACCATTTAAGGAAAAGTAAATCTTGCTTGGTTTATTTTGGGCAATCAAGTAAAGGAATAAGACCGCGACAGGAACACGTTTATTTCTGGTAAATATTCACACACACACACACACACACACACACACACACGTATATATATATATATATATATATATATATATATATATATATATATATACCTTCAAATATTCGCGAAAAAATGATCATACATGCTATAAACAGGCACAATACTTATTAAAAGATCTTAGCGCTAAAATATTTGTGTTATTATTAAGAGGTAAGAGCAACTGATTTTATATATGAAAATTAGTTGTTTACTTCATTTGATTAGGGTGTGCGTTGTGGTTCAGTGAATATCGACTTAGAACGAGAAACCGGGGAGCCGAGTTCAAATTCCAGTTAAACTCATTGCATTTACTTACGTGCAAATACCATTAGGAAAGGTAATTATCTGTCTCTTTCCTCCAGTTATGGGTTAAATAACAGGACAGATTATGTTCTATAGCCTTGGCCGGCAACCAGTCTACCGCAGAAAGTAATGGCAACCTACTGTTGAATAATTTTCTGCCCAGAAACATGATTGAGACATGATCGCCTAAAGCGTGTATCACGTATGGGACTTAACTGACTGATTCCTTTTGAGAACTAACGAAATGTTGATTAAAGTATTTTTTTTTTGTTTTTCTGTTGTCGACTTGGGACAATAAATTTATACAGGAAATTTATGTTTGTTTGTGGTAAAAAACACATTGATTTCGAAATTCTTAGACAAATCAGATAATTGTCGGATTTCAAAGGAAACCTGCAGGACATATTCATAAATAAATGAAATTATTGTTTTTAAATATGTTTGTAATGAATGACATTTTGTTTTGTATTATATTAATTGTCATTTTACTTTTTGCAAATAAAATCCTGAGATTTCTCTGGTTAAATTTTATAAGAGGAGAAAACGCAGTGTCAAAGTAAGTTTTCTGTTTGTTAACTTTATGATTATTCACATATATATATTATTAAACTTATTGTCCATTATATATATATATATATATATATATATTACTAGCAGTGTAGCACGGCGTTGCTCGGGTGTAATGAAAGCTATAAAACTAATCCATGACCCTGGAGCTCAGACTCTTTGGACGTTGGCACGAAAGACTAAAAAGCAATAGTTGTTTCCAGTTAATGCGAAACCGTAGACTGAAAGAAAAATGAATGGATGTAAGTCAAATTTTGATTTCTTGGTATCGATATCAAATAAGTTTTTTTCGTTGTAAACTGAATTTTGAAGGCTAAATACGTCCTCTGAGTAAATGGTATCATGGCTGAGACTAAGAACTACAATTATACCTACTTAGAGTCAAACTCGAAGCAAAAACTAAAATACAAGGGCTGAATAAAATGCAGACATACAGGCAGATAAACAGACACACACACAAACATCTTGCCTTTTATATATATATATATATATATATATATATATATATATATATATATATTATCGATTTTCTGCACTATTGTAAGAACTGCAAACTTGAAATTTCTGATTATCGTTTCTTATGTCTTTGTCTATGTGTGTATAAAATTTGATTAAAATCGGACCACTCCTTCTATAACCCGATTTTTTCGATTATCGATTTTCGATGTTTAGCGGGGGTACTTCGACACAAAACCTAGCTAAGAACACTCGCAGATGCTTATAGTACAACTGTGTAAATTTTCAAGAAAATAGGTTCAGCCGTTTCGGAGTCTATAGGTAACGGACACACGCACAGACACACACACACACACACAAAGTTTCATTTATAAATAAGTTTAGATTAGATTAGATTATTATTAAATTTATTTCCCTATATATATATATATATATATATATATATATATATATATGTGTGTGTGTGTATATATATATATATATATATATATATATATATGTGTGTGTGTGTGTGTGTGTGTGTGTGTGTGTGTGTGTGTGTGCAAGTTTCCTTAAAAACGACAAACAAGTTGCTGTGGTTGAATTTTGATTTTTTTATGCGATCTTATTTTTATTTTTATTTTCAGTTCTTAAATTATACAACAATTGCGCAAATGTTTTATTTATCCAAGTGCTTTAGGCTACACTTTTTATCAAGTATGAATTTTATTTTTCTATTAACTGAATAAATATTGAGTTTATGTATGTATGTAGAGTTTTAGAAATATTTATTTTTCCAACACAGTTCATTTCATCAATAGAATCTTCTTTTTTTTATCTGACGAACTTTAAAACTAAATGCTTAAAAATTGGTGATAGCTATGAATCTAATATTTGGTGTCAGGACTTATCACAGTAAAATCCGGCTTTCGCATTGAATGCAATGATAATTTTCTAAACAAAGTACAAATCTTCATGTACAATATTACTGTGATCTTTATTTAAGCGTTGTTCCACACTTATTAAAAGAGTTTTATTTCTTTTTTGTATTTTAAGGCTACGTGTTTGTAATTCACACAAATAAACGTTTCTTAGTTTACTTGGGAGATGTATTCAGAAATTATCATTTGATTAATCATGAAAGTTTAAATTGTTGCTTGCTTAAGGAAAGCCATATTTGGGGGTTAAAAAAACATGATGGTTACAGAGATTTATCATCTTTAATTTGTACCTTATAAGTTCGTAGGTTTTTATACCAGAAAAAGAACCGCTCAGCCCTCTAGAGTTGTGGCTCCTGAACGGTGCGGCGGTCCTCATGGGTCCGGCCGAAGAAGATAGCAGGTGAGGTTGATTGACTGAAAAAAAAGAGGGTTGAGTTTAAGTTTACGTTTTGTTTAATGGTATATCAACCACTATGGGTTATTTTTTTTTCCCAAAATGTAGGGTTTTAAGGTATTTTTAATGGTTAGTTATAGTGAAAAAGTTGATTTAGTCAAGTTTTGATGAATTTTTTAAATCTTTATTTTAAAAAACTGAACATGTCTTCTAGTTTTGTATTAAAAAATGCATTGCTAGTAATTTTTTTTCTTTCAAAAATGTGTTATGGTAATAATTCTTCCCTTCAAAAATGTATTATTGGTAATACTTTTCCTTCAAATATATATATATATATATATATATATATATATATATATATATATATATATTCCTATAAAAGTCTATTTCTATGTATATATTTCTATAAAAGTCTATTTTTGTAGTTTCATCGTGTTTTAACCCCAGTTTGGCGTTAACTAGTTGACCATAGCTAGAACCCTAAAAGGTGCTATCACACCGGATCCTGGTAGACCTAGGAACAACAGCAATTAAGAGGTGGTTCTATGTTCTCCACAACCTCCCAATCAGACGCCTTGCTATCGGAGGCAGTTTACTGTCATAAGAACCAACAAAGATTTAGTAACAGTTTTAAAATCTTAAATATTATTATAGATTACTTGTAATCGCATGCATGAATCCTGAAATAAATAGTTAGAAATATACAGTTATAATTATAAGTCATAAAAGATAATAATTTATAAATAATTATAAGCTATAAATCATTGTTCAGCGATTTTATCATTATTTAAAAGCATTCTTTTACATTTCTCCTCATTGTTGTTGTTAACAAGAAGTTTCAGTTCTCGCTAATATCAAAAACCAAAAAGCGAAGCTCCTTCTTTGTGTTGATGTGGTGATAACTGTTTATCCCAAATTAGGTTTAATACAAAGGAGATTACCTGCCAAAAACCAGCTCACAGGTTTCATTGAATTTATGTACTTTAACCATATGTCTATTTCTTTTATATATTATATTTAACGCAGTAATCATCGTTGTTTATTTATTTTTAAATTTACTTTTTATCAAGGATATGTGTTGTGGTGCTGTGGATATCGACTCGGAACGACAAATCGAGGAGCCGAGTTGGAATTCCAGTTGAATTCGTTGCATTCACTTACGCGCAAATACCCTCGGGAAAGGAATTAATCCGTTTCTTCCCTCCAGTTATGAGTTAAATAACAGAACTGATTGGGTCCTATAGCCTTCGTTGGCCACCAGCCTACAGCAGAAAGCAATGGCAACTTACGGCGGGATAATCTTCTGCCCAGTCAGTAATGTCTCTTTCTAGACATGACCGCCCAGGCGTGTATCACGTATGGCACTTAACTGAGTGACTTTTTATCAAACACATTTTGGTGAAGGACGAGCAAATATTTATTCCGAAAATGCAAACTGGAGGAAAAAAATATTTCAGAACCACTGTTTTAGCGCAACCATGAGGAAATTTGTTTTCACTGAGATTTAAGAATCTAATCTAAGTTGCTCATGATGATTCCCTAGCACCAAAACCTGAAAGCTTTTCGGTTGCTGTAATATCTTTTATTATTATGAAACTAATAATAACTAGATTTCTATAAATAGTCTACATCTGCTTTGAGCACTTTATAAAAAGAACAAATTAGCAAACACGGAATATATACCCATTGTTTATACTACTAATATTATATATATATATATATATATATATATATATATATATATATATATATATATATATCAAGTTTTGATCCTAGCCAGAAACAACTAGATTTATAGCCACACTTATGTGCTCTGATACAGCGAATCAGACTTGTATGTGGATGACAAATATATTATGCCGTTATAATGATTTAGCTCTCTGGAGAGGAAAATTTTTAAAACAATAACCACTTCTGCGATTTATGGGTCAATCTTCAGCTATGAATTGAATTTTTCCTGTAACTGGCGTGTGTATACACCGCTTATATATAACTTCCCTTCTGTCATTCTGTGCACCTGTGGCTCAGGAAGTAGAAACTACGACTGACATCAAATCGGTCAAATTTCGATCCTAGCCAGAAGCAAGTAAATGTCTGGTCGCATTGATGAGCTGTGATACAGCGAAACAGACTTGTTTGTGGATGGAATCAGAGAAGGGAAATTTTAACGTGTTGTGTATAAGCTGTGTATACACACGCCAGTCACCGAGAGAACTCAATACATTTCTGAAGAGTCACGCATATATATATATATATATATATATATATTAGCAGTATAGCCCGGCGTTGCTCGGGTGTAATGAAAGCTTTAAAACAAGTCCATGGTCCTGGAACTCAGACTCAGCGTAAAGAATATTTGTGTGAATTTTGGTGAGAATCGGATAAAAATTGTGGATTTGTATAAAGGACATACAGACAGATAAACAGACACACACACAAACATCTTGCCTTATATATATATATATTATCGATTTTCTGCACTATTGTAAGAACTGCAACCTTGAAACTTCTGAATGTCGTTTCTCATGTCTTTTTCTATGAGTGTATCAAATTTGATTAAAAACGGACCACTCCTTCTATAACCCGATTTTTTCGATTATAGATTTTCGATATTTATCGGGGTACATCGACACAACACCTAGCTAAGAACATTCGCAGACGCTTATAGTACAAATGTGTAAAATATTCAAGAAAATCGGTTCAGCCCTTTCGGAGTCTATAGGTAACGGACACACACGCACACACAACACACACACACACACACACACAGAGACAAAGTTCCATTTATAAATAAGTTTACATATATATATATATATATATATATATATAATTCTGTACTTCTGTATGCTTGTGTTTTATACGTTTCTCAATATTTATACCATATGAGTTGAAACTTGAAATGTGGCCTCCTTTGGTTCATTGAAAGGTTTTAGGCCATGACCAGTCCGCAGGTCAAATGCAAATTTTAATCATTTTCTGAAAAAAAAAAAATTGCACACAAAAATTGAATTTGACTTTCTATAGACAAAGAGCAGATATTAGACCGTATTTCATATTTCGTAGAGTGCTATTTCTGAAAAATCTTAAATATACGATAAGATTTTTTTTTCCTTTAGCCAAACAACGAACCCGTTTCTTCTAATCTCATTCAACCGCACAGAAAGATTCTAAGACGCGATTGCAACCTTTTTTCTTCAACTCCTTCTGGTTCTCATTATCCTCGTTAACTACCGTGACGAGATGGCAGAAATTTATTTTATACATTTTTCTATAAAGTCACGAATAAGAAGCGCTATCGGAAAGTTCCTAGACGATACATCCTGTAATTTTATCATACAACGGAAACGCGCGCGCAGCTACGCACATTGGTACCCAGTCTACTGAGTCAGTCTTCCAGCAGGCTTCGTGCTGTTTAAGTCTGTTCAATTATCTCAAGATTCGTTGTATGTTTGTGTTGGAACGGTTCTGCAATCTTAATCTTCGATCAACTCGAGCAAATTTCTGTATCTATCAATATTGAAATCTCTCAAAGGTCTGCTTCACTCAAACGGCGTCAAATAAACTGCTATTTTAAATTTTTAAATGTTTTAATTCTTCTAAATGTTCTCTTCTTATAATAATTTAATGACATGTGCTAGACAGTGTATCATTGGCAATCGTCAATACGAATTGATTATCACGAGGGTATATTCTTAATATATTGGTGTTTATTGGAGCTCGGCCATCATCTTAGAGAGCCTATTACTGGACTGCATAGGATAGCACAAAGACGGTTTATTCGAAAAAGTTTATATTGCAAACTTAGCAACGGGCCGTTACGGCTAAAAATACCTATTAAGATGCGACAGATGGTTATCGGAATTAATGCAAATTATATAATCATCGTCGAATTGTAATAAGTTTACAGCTTCTTCTTCTTCTTCTTCTTCTTCTTCTTCTTCTATGTGACGGGTTTCTCCATGACGTAGATGATCATGGCCCTCCACATCTCCATATCCTCTATAGCTCTTAATACCCTTTCTCTTATTACTCCTTTCAAACCCTGCACTACCTTCTAATTGCTCAAGCCCATCAAGTATGTCAAGCGTTGCTTTTCCATGTCCTATTTTATCAGATTCTCTAAGCTCTCATTCGCCCGGTTCACACTCCATCCACGTCTATTGTACAGGTGTAGAGTCTCATCCCTTGTTCCCTGTTTACAATGTGGTTTCCGGCTTTCTCTTTTCAAAATCTTTTCACTCTTGCGTAGCCCCCTGCACTTCAGTGGCGTTACCTCCTTGCTCGGGGTGATATGATTAAAAAAAAAAAAAATTCCTCATTACATGTCCCAGAAAGTTCAGCTGTCTTTTCCTGATGTTAAATATAAGTTTCCTTTTCGTTTCCATCCTCTCCAAAATCTCATCATTGTCCACATGTTCCGTTTATGGCATTCTCAACATCCTTCTGTAGAACCACATTTCAGTTGCTTCTAGTCTTTCCTTCATCTTTGATGAGATTGTCCAGCATTCGCTACCATAAAGAAGAACAGACATCACATAACAGTCTAGTACTCTTTTCTTTCTTGACAACGAATTTTTCCTGTCGCTCATTACTCTGCTTAGCTTTCGAAATACATCATTTGCTTCTTTTCACGCACTTCCCGCCGGTGGAATTCCCTTCCATTTACTTGCTTCCCCGACAGCTACAATCTCCGTGAATTTAAATGTAAAGTCCATAGTCATCTCCTATCTCACTAACCTGCATCCTCTCTCTCACGCTCCTTTCTCCGTCCACTCCACTCTCATCAGTATTCTCATCCTTCTCTCACCCACTTCCTGACATTCCCTATAATCTGTCACTCTTTCTCATAACTTTCCTCCTATGTAAACCCCCCTGCGAAACAGTGGCAATAAAATGTCTTGCTTGGGGCGATAAGATTATTAAAAAAATGCCGATGCGCCTTATACCCAAGTCTTACTGATTTTACTCCTTTCAACAAAAAAAAAAAAAAAAACGTTTAATTTACGTCATTTAAGTGAAGAATGTGCGGACATGCGTTGTAGTGCAGTGGATACTGACTCAGAATGATAAATCGGGGTGTCGAGTTCGAATTCCAGTTTAATTTCTTGCATTCACTTTCGCACAAATACCCTTGGGAAAGGTATTAGTCAGTTTCTTCCCTCCAGTTTTGGGTTAAATAATAGGGCAGATTAGGTTCTATAGCCTTGGTTGGCAACAAGTCTACCACAGAAAGCAATGGCAACCTACTGCGGGATGATCTTCTGCCGAGTCAGTCATGTCTCTTTCTAGACATGATCACCCAAAGCGTGTATTACGTAAGGCACTTAACTGACTCAAGTAAAGAATTAACTCTACACTTTGAATGGCGCCTGTTAAATCTACTACTAAAGAAATTGAATTTATTCAGGTTTTCAGGTTTTTTTGTTTGTTTTTTTTGTTTTTGTTTTTTGGCGGGGGGGGGGGGGGCAATTTCAAAAATGGTCGAATCTCGCTTCCTTACGATAAGTTATTATAGAAAAGAGGTTATTTCCGTTGTTTGATGATTCTCCGTATGGTGATTTTCTAGGAATAGCTTGAATGCGGCACAGTGCCAAGATCGAACCCACTATTCAGTTGTTATTGATATAGCGAGACATGTTTGCTAACGATAAAGCCACGTCAAGGTGCCCACATGAAAAGCATAACTTAGACGTTAAACAAGGCCGTAAGCCTCGAGCATCCCATGAAGATTGAACTCACCACTCAATTGTAATGATTCTAGCGAGACAAGCTTGCTAAACATTGCACCACGTGGTGGTACCCAAATTCTCGGTATGGATATTTACCAGCTCCCCCTCTAGAGCAAGATGCAACACAGGGTGAAGTTTTAATGTGGGGAGTCCGAACGTATGCTCAAGGGTAAGAGCTATGAATTAACTAGAATTATATAGTCCCCATAACCACAAGTCGCATTGGCCTCGGTGGTGACCACCGATCTAACCCTTGGGGCAATAGCGTAGCGCAGCCTCGGGACCCTGTTCCCCGGGACCGTGCACCTCTCAGTATAATTTTTCTCAGTTGTATATCTGTCCGAGGACAGATATACAACTGAGAGATGATGATACCTACCGGCAAAAAATCCAGGTAAGTAATGCTAGGTATGATTAGACACTGAATAAGAAAATGTCAAAACACAATTGATGAAGGTGTGTTTATTCCCAATATTTCAACTACCATTATTATTATTATTATTATTATTATGTTATTTTCATCATACTTTTATCCCTGATATGGTCGCACTACCTACCAAATCTGCGGAAAGACCTAAGGCAGATCACGGTGTGTTGTTATGGCTATATTTCATGTTCTTTTATCTCCCATAACATCCCTAGCGTTACATAGACAAAGTTTTTATTTTTATTTTAATCATATCCCCCCGGCCAAGGCGGTAAGGCCACTGGTGTGCAGGGGGCTACGTAACAGAGAAAAGATTGGAAAAGAGAAAGCCGGAAACCACATCCTAAACAGGGAACAAGGGATGAGCCTCTACACCTGTTCAATAGACATGAGTGGAGTGTGAACCGGGCGATAGTTCAGTCTATCTACTCCAATTCTCCTTAGTGTGTAGGCTGTACTTAACAAGATGTGTTTTTGTATATCTCTTAAGCTGGGGTTTCCAGGGATTCTTTCAATGTGTTGTTTTGTTCCATTTTTTATCATTCCAAGTGCACCCACTATCACTTTTTTAAATTTCCGCTTTTTTTTGTATTTCAGTTTCCAGGTCTTCATATTTTGAAAGTTTTTAAAATTCCTTGGTTGCTATGTTACAATCCGCTGGACAAGCCATATCAATTCGTAGGTAAGTTTTTTTCTTTTTGGTTTTTAACAATAATGTCCGGAATATTTGCTTCAATTTTCCTGTCTGTGTAGATGGTGTGATCCCATAGAATGCTGACATCTTTTATTTCTGTAACCGGTGTTGGTTGATGTATATACTAGTATTTGTTTTTCGTGTTTGCACATTGACTAGTGTAAATATTCCCCCACTCGATCGCGACGATTTTTATATTCATTTGGTGCAAGTACAAGACATCCTGAGTTTAGATGGTCTATTGCTTCTTGGTATTTATCATAGAGCCTGCATTTTGAACCCACATTATTATGTATGAAACTTGCCGAAAAGTTCCTTCTGAAAATACTTCATTATTATTATTGTTGTGATGGATCTTCGTCGTCAATTTATTGTGGCAAAACTTGACGTAAATCTTCGTCGCCTATTTGTTGTGGAGTTGTTTTGGCAAAACTTCGCCGCAAAGCTGACCGGTTTGGTCGGAAGTAAGACATGGAACACAGGAGATAGATTCAAAACAGTATATTAGTATAACAAGAACAACATGTACAAAGGAAGTGTTAGCAATAAGTAAATAAGAAAAAGTAAGTCCGAACGGTACAGTCACACTTCTTATTGCCTGAATTGTAGCTGCTTTCTACGCACTTAACTTAATTGCCTTCCCACTTAAGACAAATTGTGGCACAAGACCTTTTTAATGTGGGTAATTCGGACCCTAGAAAATGAAAAAATTCTGTCTAATTTTCAACAGACGAGACTATCCTTCGGCGGAGCCTCGACTGGGTTATTACTCTCCGCCCGAAGGTAAATATTTCGACAATGCGCATGGCAGTTAACAGCCGTGCTTAACTGCCCTCTGATGGAAGTCACGCAGGAACAAGAGGAAAAGTCCATTCCTCGTAAGAGGGCATCATAACAATTATTATTATTATTATTATGTCATTTTTCATCATATTTCGATTTCTGCTTTGGTCTCACTACCAACCAAGTCTGCGGGGAGACCTAAGGCAGGTAGTGGCGTGTTGTTATGACTCCATTTCATGTTTTTCTATCTTCCCTATCATCCCCAGCATTACATAGATAACGTTTTCCTTAGTGTGTGGGCTGTACTTAATAAGACAATTTTTTGTATATCTCTTAAGCTGGGGTTTCCAGGGATTCTTTCAATGTGTTGTTTTGTTCCATTTTTTATCATTCCAAGTGCACCTACTATCA
The DNA here is from genome assembly GCA_037127315.1 of Ascarosepion bandense. Taxonomy (NCBI): domain Eukaryota; kingdom Metazoa; phylum Mollusca; class Cephalopoda; order Sepiida; family Sepiidae; genus Ascarosepion; species Ascarosepion bandense. The sequence continues at coordinate 1,440,586 of JBBBDQ010000399.1, forward strand.
CTGGCACAACTCTTGTTTTCAATTTCCACATTTTTTCTATTTCAATTTCCAGGTCTTTATATTTTGACAGTTTTTCAAATTCCTTGATTGCTATGTTACAATCCGCTGGACAAGCCATATCAATTAATAGACAAGTTTTCTCCTTCTGGTTTTTAACAATAATGTCTGGCCTGTTTGCTTCAATTTTTCTGTCTGTGTAGATGGTGTAATCCCATAGAATGGTTACATCTTCTATTTCTGTAACCGGTGCTGGATGATGTTCATACCAGTGTTTGTTTACAGCTTTTCCATAATGTTTGCACATTGCCCAATGTAAATATTGCCCAACTCTATCGTGGCGATTTTTATATTCGTTTGGGGCAAGCACAGAACAGCCTGAGATTAGGTGGTCTATTGTTTCTTGGTGTTTATCACAAAACCTGCATTTTGGATCCATATTATTATGCATAATATTTGCCTGAAAGTTTCTAGTGAAAAGACTTTGGTCTTGTGCTGCAAGTATAAATCCTTCAGTTTCAGACTTTAATCCAGATGCACGTAACCATCGATGAGTATTAACTTTGTCAACATTGGATTTATTGGCACGTACTGGATATTGGCCATGCAGAGGTTTGTCTTGCCAGCGCTGTTTCATCTTTTCAAGAGCTTTATCTTTGGCTTTCATTTTCATATTTTTTGCCGCAATAGTTGGTTCTTGGCTACTGTTTTGCTTTTCTACAGAATCTACTAACTGTAAATCTTGTTTGTATTTACTGCCTTCTTTTATTACTGAATATTTTTTCTTTCTTTCTTCATGTTGCCTTACTAATTGTATCATCCAATCCTTTGTTGTTTCTATGTATGTTAGTAAGCCAATAGTTGTTGTCTTGTATGACAATTCCAGCTGAATAAGACCCCTTCCACCTTCTTTACGGGGTATGTATAGACGGTCTACATCAGCCTTTGGATGATGCATCTTATGCTTAGAAAGAAGCTTTCTTGTTTTAGCATCCATTCGCCTGATGTCGTTTAGAGTCCAGTTTAAGATGTTGAAGCTATATTGGACAACTGGGATTGCAAGGCTATTAATGGCCATAACTCTGTTCTGTGAATTTAATTCAGTTTTTAATATCATTCGTAGCCTTCTATAGTACTCTTTACGCACTATTTATTTCATTTTTTATGGTGAATATTTTCGCTCTCATTTACACCTAGGTATTTATAAGCTTCTTCTGGTTTCAATTCTTTTATTGTTACAGCAGGGTCTAGGCTAATTGAGGATGTTTCTTGTATTGATCCACGTAAAACTGTAGCTTTAGCACATTTATTCAAATTAAATTTCATTTATTATTATTATTATTATTATTATTATTATTATTATTATTATTATTCACATACTGCTTTTCCACGACAGTAAATAAATAAAAAATCAGTGTGAGCATTGAAAACGTAAGGCAAGAGGATATTTTTAAAAATCCGGCCGCAGTCAATACATATGACTATGAAATTTAAAATAAAACAGTTAAATTCAAAATCTATTATTTAAATATGCAATAAACTGATCCCATACTAAAATAATATAAAAAAAAAAAAAAAAAAACATCTGCACCAACAACATTTATTCACTTCTGCTTATTAGATATTAAGTTATATCACTTATCATCCTGCTTAATTTACCTTCACTTTCAGTTAGCCTTTATGTATTTATGATCGTTCTAAAATTTAAAAATAAACTAACGAAAGTTTACTTTTTTTATATAAATATTTTTTGCAGAATAAAATCGTTACATTTGTTTTGCTAAAGTCTCCCAGAGGACGAAATGCGCCGGCAAAGTTAAAGTTTTTCCTTTGTCGTTGTTTACTGCCATATCACGTTGAAACAACTGTTCCCGTACGCTCAACGAAAATAAGCAACGTCGAGTCTGGAATGATTAGTGTGTTTTTTTTAATTATTTGTCTACATTTCAAAGATGAGGTAGTATTTACATTATTCGGACTATTGTCCTCGTCTTTGTTGCCATTTGTACGACGTTTCGGGCGTTGTACGCTCCAGTGGATATAGACGTTGATTAGTTCCTGTGACTTGACCCAAAGAGTTGTGAGTTCAATACCAGGCTACAGCAGTGAAGAACAAGTAACTTACAGAATTAGAGGGAGATAATTCATGACTACCAAAAGGGTTCGGTTCGAAATTCCTAGCACCTGAAGAAGGCCGGACGTACAACAGCCGAAACGTCGTACAAATGGCAACAAAAATGATGGCAATAGTCCGAATAATGTAAATACTCTACTGTTTTTATGTTTAGCGGTTCTCTGATGTGTGTGTGTGTGTGTGTGTGTGTGTGTGTGTGTGTGTGTGTGTGTGTGTGTGTGTGTGTGTTTCTGATTCTTTTTCTTTCTCTTGTTCTTTTTATTAGTAGTACTAGTAATAGTAGTTCTGAATTATATTTATTATGTTAAGCAACATCTGTACCTAGATGGGTGACCGCTTGGTAATACCATGTGCCGTAAGCTTGCATGTTCGGGTGGTGTAAAGGATAATGATATGGAATTGTCAATCGAGTTTCAATTCCAGTTAGTTTCCTTATATTCGCTTACGCGCAAATACCCTTCGGAAAGGTAAGGATCCACCCCTTCTCTCTCCAGCTATGGATCAATTAGTAATAGTTATATCAGTAAAACAATATTATATCTCCACCGCCTAATTTTGTTTTTATATATATTACATTTTGGATATATATTACATTTGCACAGAATTATAGATTACGTGTTATAGATTAGGAGTTGACAATCTCTGGCACGCGTGTCACACGTAGCACGCTAAACAATTTCCATTGGCACGCAATTGCAAATGATATCACGAAGTCTGAACCAATAGCAAATACAACTCAAAGCAACAAAGTATGTTGCGGACTTTGAGTAATTGGCTAAGACCATGCAACGGAAAGGCTCCCATTAATAGCAAATGATTTTTAAAACTTTTAAGAACTGTTTATTTATATTAATGTGGTTTACATAATATTGTATGTATTATTATATAAAATGTATTGTAGAACATGTATACTAACCTTAACTTGTATAAAAATATGTATGCTGTTGGTAGACTTAATAATTTTGAGTTTGCGTTTTCTTTAACGGCATATCAATCTCTGGGGGTTATTTAATGCCAAAAAGTGGAGTTTTAGGGTATCTTTTTAAATGTTCGTTTATAGAGAGAAGCTTGATTTAGTCAGATTTTAATGACATTTTTTTTATTCATTTTTATTTTTGAAAAACTGAAAATGTCTTCTAGATTTGTATTCAAAAATGTTTTGCCGAGAATTATTTTTTTCCATCAAAAATGTGTTACGACAATAATTCTTTCTTCAAAAATATATTGTAGGTAATAGTTTTTCTTCAAAAATGTATTGTAGGTAATATTTTTTCTTTAAAAATGTATATTTTTCTATAAAAGTCTAGTTTTATGCATATATTTCTATAAAAGTCTATTTTTAAACTTTCATAGTGTTTTGACCTCAGTTTAGCTGGGACATTAACAGGTGCTACTACTCCGGGTCAGGGTGGACCTGAGAACAGCAACAATTAAGAGGAGGTTCCATGCTCCTCACAACCTCCCAATCAGATGCCTTGCTGCCGGATACAGTTTACCGTCATTCCCAGGAACCTGAATGATTTTAAAACCCTAAGTAGCTAGCAAAAGGTTGTCGACCCTTGTTGTATATTATTTGAATTTACTGAGCTTTGCCTCGTTTGGCGTAAATTCTCCAACTATTGACGTTTGGTCTGCTTTCAAAAATCAACATTTGAAATGTTCACACATTTCTGGCTTTTAGTACCCATCACTGTCGATCATGGGAAAAAAAAGGCGGAAAGAAACCTAAAACTAGTCTTAAACTGAAGAAATGCTTATTGTAATGATTGCGTTGTGTCAATCATCTAAATGGGGAGGGCCTAATTCATATTTCACTTTAGTGATTTGTCCACGCAAAGTCGAATTAGAGAGCCTCACTACTGCAAGAAATTGATCTTTGCACTAGAAAGCCGCCGAATTCTATCCTTCAACAAATGGGATTAAATGTGTCACTCCGAATGGAGTCCTGGGGACGTGGTTGTCATGGAGACGGCACGCACTGGTTATGCAGGATGAAGAGAATCAGATCTCATTGTATAAATACATAAAAGATAGGGGGAGAAAGAGGGGGAAAAGAGAAGCAATATAAGTATATGCGTGTAAAGGTCTATTCTTCAATCACAAGAGAAGTTCTCAGTCCGACCAAGAACTCGGATATGTGGTTATTCGGTCATATTTTCGAAAATTGCTCGAAATTTCGAACAACGTTTTGTATATTATGGGCATTTTTAATAGATGAATGTTTACACGGATGGCAAACAGAGAAAGGAAATTGAAAGAACACGCGGTAAAAAATAAAAGCGTGAAGAAAGGACTAACTGTTATTTGCGAGATAACAGAAAAAACAGTCCAGGATGCGAGCTGAAATTTGGGGATGGCAAAATCCAACATTTCCAGATGTTATTTTGTAACAGAAGCTGGGAAATAGGAATCCAAAATGCGAAAGCCTTCTAAAAGATAGGCAATGTTTTTTTGTTTTTTTATCATATTACCCCGAGCAAGGCGGTAACGCCACTGATGTGCAGGGGGCTACATAAGAGTAAAAAGATTAGAGGAGAGTGAAGAGAAGGACGAACCAGTTAGAAAGAAGCAAGAGAAGGAAAGGAATACAGTTGTGATGACGGTTGCAGAGATGGAGAGAAAGGAAAAGATATACAGGGTGGTGAAGAAAGAACTAGGGTCAAGTAGTTAAGAGATGAGTTTTGATCTTGCATTTAAATTCCTGGAGGTTGGAGCTGTCAGGAAGCAACAATAAGGAAGAGAGTTCCACAGGCTGGAAGTGCGAGAAAAGAAGCAGCAGGAGTAGAATTGTCGTCTGCATTTGTTTGAGGAAAATAGAAAAAATAAGCCCCCCCCCCCCCAAAAAAAAAACTAAATAAATAAAACGGGTGCTGAACTGCTATGCAATATCGATCCGCTTACCTACCAATGTGTAACTGGACAAGAACCCTGCAGACAAACTTCTGCTGACAAAAAACCCGCGAACAAATATTTAGCGGATAGAAACCTAGCCTCTTATTCCAAAAGAAAACCCATTATCATAAATAAACTCCAAGTAACTTTTAATTTAATTTTAATGTGAAATTGGATCTTTCTTCAAATAATGTCGTGTTTTATTAAATACTAGGACGCCCAAACTATGAAATATATCAAATGCTTTTTATTATAATCATTTGACCCGAGGCAAGGTTGTACCGCCACTAGTGCACATGGGTTACAATGACAGAAAAATAAAACAAGGTATCGGAGATGAATGAAAATCGACGTCAAATTTAAATGTTTAAAAATTGTACCTATCTAGGAAGCAAGTAAATGGAATTATTAAACATCGATGTCTGGTGTCCACGATGTTTTTTATCATTTCATGACAAGCAATACACTGAGCCAACCAACACAAGACGAGTTACTGATTTTGACAGAATAAGAAAATAAAAGTATTACTAAGAAGAGAGAAAAATAAAAAAAGAGAACTCAAGAAGACACTAGATAACGATTGACATTGTGTTTAAATTTTTGAAGATCAAACTTGACTTTAAATCACGAATCTAGAAAAGAATTCCACGTGCAGCGAGGGCGACAGAAGAAACTGTTAGAAAAGAATTTACGGTTATGTTGCATCACCGAGGTGGAAGTACGATATCATATGTGTGCTGAAGTATCTACAGCACAATATCCGTGCTAATGGATATAAAGTACAAGCAAGACAAACACAAGATAAGCCAGAACAACAATAATTAGAAAGAGAACAGAGGTTAAGTTGTGAGAGTCGATGAGAGTACAGTCCGATAATAATCATCAACAACACTCCGAATTATTTACGACCTCCACTCGTGAAAGGAAGCCTGAGGCAGATGAGGAACAAGGCCAGTTAACGTGGGTAAAATCAACCCCGTCTGGATTCCTCTCCGCCCGAAAGCAGAGTCCGACAAAATAAACTCAGAATGTCAATGACACTCTGAATTATTTACCCACGTAAGCCCGAACAAAATTCATGTCTGCTTTTCCCCAGACGAGATTCTACCCTTCAACGAAGCCTCATCTGGGATCCTCACCGCCTTAAATCCAAGAAAGTGAACTATTGACGCACGCAGTCGATCATTTCAGATTGTCAAAGACATTCCAAAGGTATCAACCACCTCCCTACATACGTAGATGCCCGAGGTAGATGCGACACAAGGCTATTTAAGTGAGAACATCGAGCCCGTAAGCTCAGTCAGAAATTATCGTCTGCTTTTCCCCAGTTGAGATTCTACCCTTCTGTGGAGCCTCGTCTAGATCCCACTGCGCCCGAAGGCAGAGAGTCCGACAAAGTGAACTCAGAATGTCAAGGACACTCCAAATTATTTACGATCTCACTACGTGGGCAGAAGGTAGATGCGGCACAAAGTCAACTAAAAGCGAGCTCGTAATCCCGGACAAAAAGTCTTGCCTACTTTTTCCCAGACGAGACTCTACTCTTCGGCGGATCCCCGTCTAGGTTCCTCTCTGCCCGAAGGTAGAGTTTCCGACAAAGTGACCGACTGACGAACGCAGTCGATGAACTCAGACTGTCTTGACTCCTATTTGTTTTTATTTATCTAGTTAGTTTGTTCCGCAGACCATTCCATATTTAAGAGCGCTAAAGATGTGTTAGCTGCTCTACAACAGGTTACTTCAAGCTAATCCAACTGTAAATTTATGAAATCTTGTTGTCGACTTAGTACTGCGCTTAAATTCATAGATAATAGTATTTGCAGAAAAGTCACGTGATCCCAGGTCGGATTCTTCATTAGATTTTCTCAAGAATCTTGAAAAATATAGCAGGCGTACCAGACCAAATATGGCAGCAATATTCGAAGAAGGGTCGAATGGTAGACTTATAAATATGTAAGATAGACTTTAGCAAAAAAAAAAAAAAAAAAATGTTTGACGCAACAAAGAAAGTCACCAGGAATTAACATTACGGCGGTGGGAATATAATTGAAGCCGAGATTCTAAAACAGGACCAGAAACTCTAAATAAACCCTTTATTACAATCAATGCAGTATATGAACTCTTGCCTCTTTTGGTAGTCATAAGTTATCTCCCTCTAACCTGTAAGTTACTTGTTCATCACTGCTGTAGCCGGATATTGCACTCACAACTCACAGGAACTAACCAACGTCTATATCTATGTGCCCTTAAGGACAAGAACAACTGAATTTTGGAGACTTATAAACCTAACGTCTAGTAACCATATTGCAATTTTATTTATGCTAATGGTTTTCTATAGTATTTTTACCAGAGCTCATATTGCAATTTTTGACACTAAGGATTTTCTCTGGCACTCCGTATTACTGGTTCCCATATTGTGTTCATCTGTGTGCTTGGTCGGCTTAGGAGATTTTTAAAGTCAATGTGCTGCTTCCTTAAGTTTAACTGAAGAAGGTCAAAGCGTACAAGTGTCGTACAAATGGCAACAAAGAAGACAATGGTCCGAAAAATGTGAATACTGCAGAACCGGTAACATTGCAAATTTTTCAGTGTATAGCAGGAGCAGCATTCTAAGCATGGTCGAATTGTATTTTATAATTTATTGTTCGCCTAATACAAGTCCCAAGAGCAATTCAAGCTCGAGGGTTACTGAATGTTGTATGATCCCAAAGAAAGTTGGTAAGAAGTGTAGATTATTAGTATATGTAGACAAGTTAACGGTTGACCCTAAATCTTTTAGAGATTACGGTTTTGGCGGCCAGAGAAACAGTTCTTGAGAAGAAGAACTCCGACTGGAATTTCTTTATTACTAATGAAATACATGGGGGATGCGGATGATTCGACTCTGTGTAAGTGGTATGGCCAGTCTTAGCCGTGAAGGTCTGAATTAGTGGAACTAAAAAATGTAGTTCGCCAGAATATTTATTTATTTTTTTGTTGAAATGGTGATAGAATATAAATAGGCTTAGATACTAGGAAAAAGTTTATAAAATGGAAAATAATTAATCACCTGCAAGGTCGAGTAGATACTTCTGAACTCTGTCACTGATGGAAAGTTTAAGTAGCTCTAGCCTAGCTATGGCAACAATACGTTCCTTCTGTCGCACTTCTCGTTGTGGAACTCTCTTCTGGCTTCTTGGTACCTACTCAAATTTGATTTTCAAAATATTAAATACAATGTCAATTGTTTTTTGTTTTTTTTTAATCGTTTCACCTCGAGCAAGGCATTTCACTGCCACTATTGCGCAGGGGTTACATAGTGGGGAAAGTGATGAGAAAGGATGGTTCTATGTCAGTGAACACCTCCCTCTCGCCAGGGTTACATCTCTTGAATCCCTCCCCGATGCCATTAGATTCCAAGTAGGCATGTACGCCGATGACACCACAATATCTTCTCGCCTCGATCATAAACCCGGTGTGGGCAACAGAACGCCGCTGCCGAGCTTGAAAAAGACCTCCACTCCATAGTGGACTGGGGTAGGAAATGGCTCGTAAATTTCAATGCTTCCAAAACGAAGCTGCTATCAATTAACCACCACAGACAATCGCACCTACCGCCCATTAGCATGGAACAGGCTTGCTTCCGAGAGTAAAACACTACGCCTCGTTGGGATTACACTCTCGGCGGACCTCAAATGGAATGACTATCGAATTCATTGCAAAATCTGCCGCTATGAAAGTCGGTTCTCTGTGTAGGGCCAGGAGGTTTTTCCTGTCTGAATCTATCCTGCACATATATAAATCTACCATCCGTCCGTGTATTGAATACTGCTGCCACATCTGGTCGAGTGCTCCTGCTACTCTCCTCGGGCTTCTTGACAAAATAAAACGGAGAATCTGTAACGTGATCGATACTGACTTGGCAGACCGTCTGCAACAACTCTCTCACCGGCGTGACGTGGCTTCCCTGTGCCTCTTCTATAAATACTTTCACGGCTTCTGCTCCGATGAACTTAGATCATTGGTGCCGCCTAGGTACGAATTTACACGAGATACTAGATTAGCAGCCAGGTTCCACCCTTTTACAGTGAAACAGATAAGATGTAATCGTAATTTCTACTCCAACAGCTTCTTTTCTTGCGTTTCCCGCCTGTAGAATTCCCTTCCACATGCCTGCTTTCCCGACAGCTACAATCTCCAGGAGTTTAAATGTAAGGTCAATAGACACCTCCTATCACACTAACTTGCACCAATTCGACACTGGACTCGTCAGGAATACCTACACCCGACTTCCCACCTAGAACGAAGGCTCAACTGAATAACGTCCACATTACACCCTCGCTGGTCTCTAAGATAATCTCAAAACTTGACCATCACAAAGCGAGCGGTGGGGACGAAATCCCAATCATAGTCCTGAAGAAATGTGCCCCAGAACTCTCCTCTGTCCTCTCTAAACTCTATAACTTCTGCCTGTCGGCTTCCTGCTTTCCTGCCTGTTGGAAGTCCTCCTCTGTAGTTTCTATATTTAAGAATACTGGCGAACCCTCGTACCCGGCTAATTACCGCCCTATTAGTCTCCTTCCGATCTTCGGCAAAGTTTTCGAAGCCATTATCAACGCGGAGGTGATTCAGTATCTCACGACCCACAGGCTTCTCTCGGAAAAACAGTACGGTTTCCGCTTCACCAGGTCTACTGCTGATATGCTAACGGCCATTACCGAGTACATATACCAGGCTCTCGACAAGAATGGCGAAGCACAAACCGTTGCCTTGGATATCTCTAAAGCGTTCGACAGAGTCTGGCATGGTTATGTTCTATGTTTTATTCTTCTTCTTTTATTGTTCTCTCTCATTATTTTTTTCTCACATTCGTTAACACATACCAGTTTGCCATTCCTTAATATTTGCCAATCTGTGACACAGATTAACGGCACTTAAGAAACAGCTGTCCGAATGGAATTTCTTTATTATTAAGGGAATGCGGATGATTTCACCTTGTGTGTATGTGACATGGCTTGTCTTAGCTGTGAAGGTCTGAACTAGTGGAACTAATGGAAGCAGTTCGTCGGAATATTTACAGTATAAATAGCAACAGAGTAGCATGAAGCATGTGACGTTTCGTCCGTAAAAAATGACGTTTTATTATTATTATTATTATTATTATTATTATTATTATTATTATTATTATTATTATTATATCATTTTTCATCATAATTTAATTTCTGCTATGTTCGCACAATCTACCAAGTCTGAGGGAAGAACTAAGGCAGGTTGCGGTGTGTTGTTATGGCTTCATTTCATGTTTTTTCTATCTTCCCTATCATCGTTACATAGACAACAAAAGATACAATCCAAAATGCCAAATACAGATGGAGAATAACAGAATCAAACAAGTACAAGAATTTAAGTACCTAGGAAGTGTTCTAACAGGAGATGGAAAGTGCGACACGGAGATCCGAAGGCGAATTGGCATGGCAAAGGACGCGTTCCAGAAGATGAGCAAAATACTAACACACAGGAAAATCTCAATAGAAACGAAGAAAAGAGTTCTAGACTGCTACGTGATGTCAGTTCTTCAATACGGCTGTGAATGCTGGACAATATCATCGAAAGTGAGGACAAAACTGGAAGCGGCCGAAATGTGGTTCTAGAGAAGGATGCTACGGATATCGTGGACTGAGCATACAAGCAACGACGAAGTGTTAGAAAGAATGGCAACAAAAAGGAAATTGATGCTGAGCATCAGGAAGAGACAACTGAAGTTCCTGGGACATGCAATGAGGAAGGAGAGCCTGGAGAACCTGATACTGACTGGACAGATAGAAGGAAGGAGAGACAGAGGAAGGCAGCGGATGACATATTTGCAGGGACTGATCAGGTGGATGACGGAACGGGGGTTGCCAGGAGCAACAGGAGCAAACATACTAAGAGCCACAAGGGATAGGGAGACGTGGAGATCCATGATCGACTACGTCCTGAAGGGACAGGGCACATAGAAGAAGAAGAAGATGGTAGAAAAGTGGATAATATGTTACTTAACAACATATTTTTTAAACTTATTATTCGAAGATTTTTGCGGGAATTACCACTTTTTTCAAAAAATACTTAATGATTCTTGGTACATTTGTCCCGCAAACAATCTTTGACGGACTCGTGTGAGTCTGGATAAAAAAGACACCAATCATTGATTTTAAGCAAACAATGCATGGATTAACAAAAGGAAATTACATTATTATGTCCACAGTACTAAGGAAAGAAAAATACATTGATTAAAACTTAGGTATTAAGAATGTATTGCTTTGTGTGTAAGATACGCGTGCGCGCGTGTGTAAGATCGACCGAGGAAGGAATGCTCTCAAGAAGGGACGCTTCTATCTATATTCCAAACAAGAGAAATGAAAAGGAAGAAGAAGCAAATGTTTGTCTTTTATAGCAATAAAACAGCGCCAGCAAATGGGTGTTTGGCGAAGTCAAGTGTCGTAACCCAAAAGTGGACGATTACATGGGTACTTCTTTTGAGTGGCTGAAATTTAAAGACGGTGATTATTCTAGCTATAGCGCACATGAGGCACAAGGCTGAATATGTGGATCACCAAATGAGAATTGTACTCACTATGAATTGATCTAGCTATTTATGTGACATTTAAACATGAATCAAAATTCAGTCAGTCATTTAAGTGACATACGTGATATACGCTTTGGTGATCATGTCTTTTTCAATCCATGATTCCCGCTACAGGTTACCATGTCTTCCTGCTGTACACTGGTTGCGAACCAATACTATATAACGCAATCTATCTTGCTATTCAACCCATAGCTGGAGGGAAAAAAAGGTGGATTAATAATATCGTTCCCAAGGGTATTTACGCTTAAGCGAATGCAACGAACTCGAACTCGGCTCTCTGCATTCTCATTCCAAGCGGATATCCATTGCGTCACAAAGCACTTCAAAATTATCTAAACTTATTTATAAATGGAACATTGTGTGTGTGTGTGTGTGTGTGTGTGTGTGTGCGTGTGTGTGTCCGTTACCTATAGACTCCGAAACGGGTGAACTGATTTTCTTGAAAATTTACACAGTTGTACTATAAGCGTCTGCGAGTGTTCTTAGCTAGGATTTTGTGTCGAGGTACTCCCGATAAATATCGAAAATCGATAATCGAAAAAATCAGATTATAGAAAGAGTTCCGATTTTAATCAAATTTCATACAGTCATAGACAAAGACATAAGAAACGATATTCAGAAGTTTCAAGGTTGCAGTTCATACAATAGTGCAGAAAATCGATAACATATATATATATATATATATATATATATATAAAAGGCAAGATGTTTGTTTGTGTGTGTCAGTTTATCTACCTGTATGTCTATTTTTTACAGCCCTTTTATTTTAGTTTTCGTTTCGGGTTTGAATCTAAGTAGGTATAATTGTAGTTCTTAGTCTCAGCCATGATACCATTTACTCAGAGGACTTATTTAGCCTTCAAAATTCAGTTTACGACGAAAAAACTTATTTGAAATCGATACCAAGAAATCAAAAGTTGACTTACATCTATTCATTTTTCTTTCAGTCTACGGTTTCGCTTTAACTGGAAACAACTATTGCCTTTTAGTCTTTCGTGCCAACGTCCAAAGAGTCTGAGTTCCAGGACCATGGATTAGTTTTAAAGCTTTCATTACACCCGAGCAACGCCGGGCTCTTCTGCTAGTAAGCCCATTAATTCAAGAACATTTTGCTGGAAAACATTATTCAATGATGCTCTGTTAAATATTTAATTTGGGTTTTCTTCCTTGTATAACGTATTCCATCCAAGAATTCTTCCAAATAAATCTATATTTCATTTATCACAGCTAGAAACTATATTTTTTTCTTTACATACCAAAAAGATATTTGTCTTGTATTACGATAGCGTTAATAATTTTTTTTTCTTCTAGGTTGTAATGGCACGCTTTAAGTACAGTAGAATACTGCACCTTATCTTAGATGTTGGTCCGTTATTCTTGACGAAACAACTTCGCCCAACAGGAGTTTCTATGTATACAGGCCTGGACTTTAGCATACGGTGAAGGGGATAAAGAAATTATTTCTAAATATAGAAAACTAACCTCTCACTTTATACCTTCTTTTACTTGAGTATATCACACACACACACAAAAAAAAATAAAAAACGACTCGGGTGCGATCTCCCGTACGAACATAGACCCAAAAACTTTCAGATTAATTTTTTAGGGTATATTGTTTAACACCTTCACTGCCATAGATCAAGTACGAAATCAGACTTCAAACGCCATTATTATAAAAGCCAATATAGGCAATAAATATTTTTATGACTTGATCTATAGTAGATACTTTCACTCATTTTCGATACCTAGCTTTTAAACGGATAATGTCCTGTGGTGCAGTGGATATCGGCTCAGAACAAGAAACCCGGAAGCCGAGTTCGAATTTCTTGCAATCGCTTACGAGTTGAATTCCTTGCAATCGCTTACGCGCAAATACCCTTGGGAAAGATATTAATCCGTCTCTTCCCTCTAGTTATGGGTTAAATAACAGAAAGGGTTGGGTTCTATAGCTTTGGCTGGCAACCATTCTACCGCAGAAAGCAATGGTAATCTACTGCGGGATAATCTTCTGCCCATGTTTGTTTCAAGACAATATCGCCCAAGCGTGTATCAAGAATGATACTTAACTGACTGATCTTTTAAGCAGAATTTTTAAAAATAAAAATGCTTTCTTAAATATTTAATCTTAGCTTTAATTATAAGCTAACTGATTAAATTTAATATTACCAGCAAGTAAAATACTCAGGTGCATTTCAAACAGAAATTATATTGATTAGCATCTATAATTTTAAATTTTTTCTAAAATTTTGAGATGTTTCGGCGATTTTTGAACGATCGACGCATTGAAATCAAATTTAATCCACAGTTTTAAAAGTCTTGCAGAAATAACATATAAATCTGTGACAAGTTATTTTTGGAAAATTAGCAAATTTATAATTAAATTAATCAGATTTACACAATTGCTACTTATTTATAACATGAAATTTAGAATAAATTTCTTAAACACAGAGCTTTGATCTTTCTGACTTTTTCCCGTATGATTTCACATGGGATGACAGACAGACAGATGCGAGATAAGATAATCGCATGCCGATCACAAGTGACAAAATTGTCAAAAAGTTTTCATGTTAGGGGAAGAAACCGTGAAACACATAACTTTTCAATGTTTTTTTTTTTAATCGTATCGCCCCGAGCAAGGAGGTAACGCCACTGGTGTGCAGGGGGCTACGTAAGAGTGAAAAGATTGGAAAAGAGAAAAGAGAAAGCTGGAAACCACATCCTAAACAGGGGAACAAGAGATGAGCCTCTTCACCTGTTCAATAGACGTGGGTGGAGTGTGAAACGGGCGATAACTACTCCAATTGAAAAAAAAAAGGAAAAGGAGTGAAAAGATTGTAAAAGAGAAAGCCGGAAACCACATCTTAAACAGGGAACAAGGGATGAGCCTCTTCACCTCTTCAATAGACGTGGTTGGAGTGTGAACCGGGCGATAGGTTAGTCTATCTACTTCAATTGAAAAACATTACTAATATATGTTGCCGTCATATCGATATAAATATTTTGCCATCGTTTTTGACAGCACAGGCCAACTCGTTTAAAATAAATATTTATCTATACATAAAATTCCGCGACTACTGTAGCACTCTCTAAAACAGCTATACATTGAGCGATTGAAACAAATTTTAGAGAGAGGTGTAAACAGGGTAAGCGGCTGGTTTTACTGGGGTGCATAGTTTAGTACAATCAACTTTCATATAGGTTTTTTTTTTTTGGAAAAATTAAAAGTTTTCTTTAACATAGAAAATACTTCCATTATTTTAAAAACAATCTAATGAATAAAATAAATATTTAATAAGTTGTACGCAGAATTTATCATCTAAAAACATCAGTTATACAAAAAAATTATTTTATTTCAAACATACGAAAGCATGACGATTTGTATTAAATTTTTCAAGTTTTGATTAGTAAATATAGTCTTCACTGAATAACTTGATAACCAAACCTTTCAAACCTTTGAAGTATTTTTTAAATATTTTTGAAATTTTACAAATTATTATAATTAAAAAAATAAAACAACACCTTTAAAATTACATTACTAGTCGAAAAAATTTTCTTTAGGCTATAATATCCTTAATATTGTTAATAGCGATGTATAGCTAATCAAATTAAATAATGTCATAATTTTATTGCATTTTCTATCTTACTATTGGAAGCAGATTTTCAGAAATAAAGGTGAAAAGTTTTAAACAAATAATAGATTATTTACATTCTTTAATGAGTCCTGGGTTTAAATAATGAAATAAATTTTTTCAGGCAAAATTTAATTTCTTAAATATCATGAATTTACGTAGAGGTGGGAAACAGATGTAAAAGAAATAATTTTACCAAGAATTATTTACAAATAATAATTTCAAAAATAATTTCATTTATTTGTGAATAAGTTCTGAATGTTTCATTAAAATCCGACAAGTATTTGATTCTTACTACAATTTGCAAATTAATGTGTTTTTTTAAATCATCAGAAAATACTTTTATCTTTTCTCTTAATAATAACATAAATATTTTGATGGAAAAACTTCAATTTTATTAAGTTTGGAGCTTTCTTTCCTTCATACAATGCTGTTTTTTCAGCGATTTAGTGGCGATACCTACATAGCTTCAATTGAAGTGTCAACTTTAATTTCATGAAAAAAGTAACAATGCAAACAAACTAGTTATTGGCACCCGTACATCTAAACTTATTTATAAATGGAACTTTGTCTCTGTGTGTGAGTGTATATGAGAGAGAGAAAGAGAGAGAGAGTGTGTGTGTGTGTGTGTGTGTGTGTCTGTGTGTGTGTGTGTGTGTGTGTCCGTTACCTATAGACTCCGAAACGATTGAACCGATTTCTTGAAAATTTACACAGTTGTACTATAAGCGTCTGCGAGTGTTCTTAGCTAGTTTTTGTGTCGAGGTACCCCTGATAAATATCGAAAATCGATAATCGAAAAATCGGGTTACAGAAGGAGTGGTCCGATTTTAATCAAATTTCATACACTCATAGACAAAGACATAAGAAAAGATATTCAGAAGTTTCAAGGTTGCCGTTCTTACAAGAGTGCAGAAAATCGATAATATATATATATCTATCTATCTATCTATCTATATATATATATATATATATATATATATATATATATAAGGCAAGATGTTTGTGTGTGTGTCTATTTCTCTGCCTGTATGTCTATTTTTTACAGCACTCTTATTTTAGTTTTTGCTTCGGGTTTGGCTCTAAGTAGGTATAATTGTAGTTCTTAGTCTCAGCCATGATACCATTTACTCAGAGGACTTATTTAGCCTTCAAAATTCAGTTCATGACAAAAAAAACTTATTTGATATCGATACCAGGAAAGCAAAATTTAACTTACATCCATTCATTTTTTTTCAGTCTAAGGTTTCGCTTTAACTGGAAACAACTATTGCTTTTTAGTCTTTCCTGCCAACGTCCAAAGAGTCTGAGCTCCAGCACCATGGATTAGTTTTTTTTTAAATGAGTAGCTAGGTTAACGTTCCTGTCAATGATAACATTCAATTCAATAAGATTCTGATAATTTTCATAGTAAAAAGATGCGAGAAAAGCAACTATCCATAAAAGTTTTCCTAAAAAATAAATCTGCAAATTTTGATTAACTTCAAACGAATGTTGGTTGTTTTGTTTTTATGGCATATCAACCTCGGCGGATCATTTATTGCCAACTAAATTTTTATTTATTTATTGCTGATAACATCTTTTTCTTTCAACAATTTATTGATGTTTTTTTTTATATAAGTTTTGTATCTACTAATACATTTTTCTTTTCGAGTATCAAGATTCATTGGGATTTGTTTTTAAGGGCAAGGTCCCCAAGTCCTACCCTTGTTATTTAACCCATAACTAGAGGGAAGGGACTGATTAATACCTTTCCCAAGGGTAGCAGTGCTTAATTGAATTCAGGGTATTCAACTAGAATTCAAACTCGGTTCATCGATTTCTCTTTCCGAGCCGTTATCCACTGCACCACAACGCACATCCGTCACTAAACGCTTATAGCACCTGGTATTCCTAAGCGGTCACCCATCTAAGTACTGACCAGGCTCAACGATACAATTTCGGTGATCGAGCGAGAATCGGTGTACTCAACGTGATATGGCCGTATGTAACGAATGTACCTTGGCAAATACTTCCTGTCATGACAAAGTTAGATCTGTTCTGAAATCCAGAGACGGTCTACTTTCAAACTAGACATAGCGGATATCAATTGGAAAAATATCGCAGAAATGCCAAGTGTTCGCTTTTGAGCCAAGTGTAAGAAGGGAATCCCATTTAAGCAGTACAAATGTCTGCCAGGTCTGCAATGAGTTGCGAGATCTGGCGTTGTCGTAATGAAAAACGACACCTTTCCTATAGACCAATTTCAAATGCTTCGCATCGATTTTTGCTTTTAATCGGTTCAGTTGGGAACAGTGCTTGTCTGAATTAATATTTCGAGAAGCGAGCTCGTAATACACAATGTTCTTCTACTCCTAACAGATGCACAACATGACCCTGCATTGGTGTAGACAGGTTTTTCGTTTCCTCCAGGTAATTTTCCACTGAACATCGAAAAGCACGTTTCAGTATATATATATAGGCTCCTCTGTCGTCCGGTTCACGCTCCTCTCTGGTCTTTTACACAGGAGTAGAGAATTATCTGGTGCCAGTATAGTATGTGATCTTCCTCTTTGACTCTGGTATATTATGCGGCCTGACCTAATCTAACCCTAAACCTATCCTTTACCAGGCAGTTATAATACGATTTTTAAGGTACGCATGCTATACCAGTGAAAGAATTTAGTTATCCTCATTCAAAAGGGAGGTCACATATTATACCGTTTATTCCTTGCTTCCGGGTTAGGATCAGATTGTAGTTCTTTCTAAAATCTGCTGTTGCTTTAAACTTATAATTCTTGTCCTTTCCTACGCTAATGAGTCAACACAGTCTCCCTCTATTTTGAGTCGTTTATTTTGAGTCAAATTCCAGTTGAATCCATTGTATTCACTTACACGCAAATACCCTTGGGAAAGGTATTAATCCGTCTCTTCCTTCCAGTTATGGGGTAAATAACAGGACAGATTAGGTTCGATATCCTTGGTCGGCAACCAGTCTACCGCAGAAAGCAATGACAACCTACTGCGGGATAATCTTCTGCCCAGTCAGTCGTGTTTCTTTCGAGACATGATCGCCCAAGCGTGTTTCACGTATGGCACTTAACTGACTGAATATGAAATTCAGTATATATTTTCAATGTGCATTCCTTTTTTTCTTCGATCGTTTTTCCGGATTTTTGCTACGTAATCTAAATTTGTGGTACAGTGGATATCGGCTCGGAACGAGAAACCGGGGAACCGAGTTCGATTTCCAGTTAAATCCATTGTATTCACTTACGCGCAAATACCCTTGGGAAAGATATTAATCCATCTCTTCCTTCCAGTTATGGATTAAATAGCAGGACAGATTGGGTTCTATAGCCTTGGTCGGCAACCAGCCTACCGCAGAAAGCAATGGCAACCTACTGCGGGATAATCTTCTGACCAGTCAGTCATGTCTCTTTCGAGACATGATCGCCCAAGCGTGTATCACGTATGGCACTTAACTGACTGATTGTATGGAAGTTAGAAAAAACAAATGTAAGCATTTTCTACGTAATAAATTATTCTTTTCTAATTAGAGTAGCATTTATTTAATTGAAGTTATGACTTGTTTTGTTTCTGTATGTTATGAGCAACTTCAAACGGTTGTCTCAATGTAGGTCTCTTATGTTCATAGATGTAGGCTTTTGGAGTTCTAGATATTTCATCTGTGTAGTTTTTCTGATTTGCAATCATTTTCCCTTTTGTTCCTTATTTTGTCATAACTCTATATGTATATGTTTATTTTTTGTTTTCATCTTGTTACCTTTTAATTTTTTTATTCATCTCCTACCTTTTCCAAGATTTAAGCAGTTGCTACACTCTGATCCTTCGTGGAAAAGTACACTAGTCATGCTTACAAGCAGAATAATATTATAAAAAAATATTGGAGTAGATAGACTAAACTATCGCCCGGTTCACACTCCACCCAAGTCTATTGAAAAGGTGAAGAGGCTCATCCCTTGTTTCCTGTTTAGGATGTTGTTTCCGGTTTTTCGCTTTTCCAATCTTTCAAGTCTTTATTTTATTTTATTTTTTTTTTCAATTGGAGTAGATAGACTAAACTATCGCCCGGTTCACACTCCACCCACGTCTATTGAACAGGTGAAGAGGCTCATCCTTTGTTTCCTGTTTAGTATATGGTTTCCGGTTTTACTCTTTTCCAATCTTTTCACTCTTACGTAGCCCCCTGCGCATCAGTGGCGTTTTCGCCTTGCTTGGGGTGATATGATTAACAAAAAACAAAAAACAAAAAACAAATTACCAGCCATAATGATTAAGCCATCCAAGTTTCTTTTTTAAAGTAGTTATGTATTTCATACTATTTTAGTATTTATTGCCAAATGAAAATGGAATGGTTCTTTTGTTATTATTACTTTGCAAAATTTTACAATGCAAGGAAGCAAAGATGAACTCGTCCGAATCACCCTAAATTTTCTTCATTCTTTCATTGATGAAACTGCAATATAGGAATTATTAAATATTTATAAATTCATTTCATGCATATGTTATTGCGAAATATTAACAAAAGAACCATTTAATTTTCATTTACAATTATTCACTTGGCAATAAATATTATAAAATAGTATGAAATACATCATTTTTAAACACTTAATAATTTTGGCTGGTAGTGCATGTCAGAAAGTTTAGTTTCGTGTTACACAAAATCACATAATTAAATATCGCCTATAACATAAAAGTTTTTGTTTTTGAGATTTTTGCTATTTTTTCCGTGAGGATTCACAGTTTTTCTTCTCTTTTCCCCCATGTTATGCTTGTATAGATATTCCGACAGCTTTTAGTTTTGAAATGGAAACAAACTATAATTAATCTTGCTTATATATCATGTAATGAAATGATGTAATCTATTGTAAAAGTCTACGAAAGTTTGTTTTCGTCTTATAATTAGTTTATAACTGCACCATCGGTAATACTTTTTTGGTACGCCGGTACGCCGGTACACCAAATTTCAGTCCGCCATTTTGGTACGCCAAAATTTGTTAGGTATCATGTGATGTATCCAATTTTTTTTTCTACAGAAAAAAAAAAAATTATTTTTACAAGTATGTTTGTACAATATACATTCATCAAGCCAATAGACATGAAATTAGATACAAAAACTACTATAATTATTTTTAAATTCTTTCTTAATATGTCCATATTCCAGTATAATAAAAATGAAATCTCCTTCTGGCGTACCGAAAAAATATTTTTTCTAAAGAATAAAAACGAATAAAAATTATTTTTATGAGAATCTTTATTCATTTATCTAGCGAATAAACATAATATTACATATGAAAAAATATTTAATTATTTTTAAATTCCATCTTAATATGTCCATATTCCAGTAATAAAAATGAAGAAATGTTTGTTTATGTGTTGTGTCGTTTTTTTGGCGTACAGAAAAAATATTTTTTCTAAAGAATAAAAACGAATAAAAAATATTTTTATGAGATTTTTGGATACGTCACATGATACCTAAGAAATTTTGGCGTACCAAAATGGCGGACTGAAATTTGGCGTACCGGCGTACCAAAAAAGTATTACCCCTTCACCCATTTGCCCTATCTAGAGTCATCCATCATCGAGTTTTCCTATTTAGAGAAACTTTGTTGAGGGCTTTTTTTCCCATAAATGTATGACAGGCTGTTTCCGATTTTCGAGTAAAATGCTGGATGTTGCGAGTTTACTATTAATGATCATTCCTCAAAAATCTTTTTCGGGAGTGAAATCACTCCAAATATTTATTTTTTATTTTGTGACTAGCAGTACAGCCCGGCGTTGCTCGGGTGTAATGAAAGCTTTTAAAACTAATCCATGGTCATGGATCTCAGAATGTTTGGACGTTGGCACGAAAGACTAAAAAGCAATAGTTGTTTCCAGTTAAAGCGAAACCCTAGACTGAAAGAAAAATGAATGGATGTAAGTCAAATTTTGATTTCCTGGTATCGATATCAAATAAGTTTTTTTTCGTCGTAAACTGAATTTTGAAGGCTAAATAAGTCCTCAGAGTAAATGGCAACATGGTTGAGACTAAGAACTACAATTATACCTACTTAGAGCCAAACCCGAAGTAAAAACTAAAATAAAAAGGCTGTAAAAATAAACATACAGGCAGATAAATAGACACACACACAAACATCTTGCCTTTTATATGCATATATATATATATATATATATATATTATAGATTTTCTGCACTATTGTAAGAACGGCAACCTTGAAACTTCTGAATATCGTTTCTTATGTCTTTGTCTATGAGTGCATCAAATTTGATTAAAATCGGACCACTACTTCTATAACCCGATTTTTTCGATTATCGATTTTCGATATTTATCGGGGGTACCTAGCTAAGAACACTCGCAGACGCTTATAGTAGTAAATTTTCAAGAAAATCAATTCAGCCGTTTCGGAGTCTATAGGTAACGGTCACACACACACACACACACATACATACACAGAGACAACGTTCCATTTATAAATAAGTTTAGATTTCAACGGTAAAAGGATGAGACCTAGATGCCAATCTAGTATCAACGCTTAAAATTCACCTGGATGTGGTACCAGGGAATAAAGCTCGTCTGAGAAGTTGACATGAAAATAAAATGAGAAAGTGACAGGCCTGCAAAGCTTGAACACCTTTCCGTTTGTCCTTTTTTTCATGTTATGGGCTTTCTTTGTGCGTTGTGGCGCAGTGGATATCGGCTCGGAACGAGAAATCGGGGAACAGAGTTCGAATTCCAGTTGAATTCCTTGCATTCACTTACGCGCAAATACCCTTGGGAAAGGTATTAATCCGTCTATTCCATCCAGTTATGGGTTAAATAATAGGACAGATTGGGTTCTATAGCCTTGGTCGGCAACCAGTCTACCGCAGAAAGCAATGGCAACCTACTGCGGGATAATCTTCTGCCCAGTCAGTCATGTCTCTGTCGAGACGTGATCGCCCAAGCGTGTATCACGTCTGGCACTTAACTAACTGACTGAAGGATTGTCTTTAACTACTGGCATGAGGTTTCTTTGTAGCATTGAGGTAAGGACGATTCGTTTCTCGAGTTAAGTCTCACAACAGACATTAAGTGGAATGACTATATCGAATCCATAGCTAAATCCGCTGCTAAGAAGTTCGATTCTCTGTGTAGGGCCAGGAAGTTTTTCCCGCCTGAAACCATCCTTCATATATATAAATCTACCATTCAGCTGTGCATTGAATACTGCTGCAATATCTGGTCGGGTGCCCCTACTATCCACCTAGGGATCCTTGACTAAATCCAACAGAGAATCTGTGATGTGATCGATCCCGACTTGGCAGCTCAGATACAGTCACTTTCTCACCGGCACAATGTGGCTTCCCTGTGTCTCTTTTACAAGTATTTTTACGGCTTCTGCTTCGATGAACTTAGCTCTCTGGTGACGCCTATGTATGAATTTACTCGAGTCACATGATTAGCAACTAGGTCCCACCCTTTTACTGTGAAACCAATGAAATGTAAACGCAAATGCTACTCCAATCAGCTTCTTTTCTCGCAGTTCCCGCCTGTGGAATTCCCTTGCGTTTATTTGCTTCCCCAACAGCTACAATCTCCGTGAATTTAAATGTAAAGTCAATAGTCATCTCCTATCTCACTAACCTGCATCCTCTCTCTCACGCACTTTCTTCGTCTACTCCACTCTCATCAGTATTCTCATCCTTCTCTGACCCACTTGCTGACACACCCTATAACCAATCACTCTTTCTCATAACTTTCCTCTTATGTAACACCCTGCGGACCATTGGCCGTAAAATGCCTGTCTTGGGGCGATATGATTATAAAAAAAATATTGGGACTTTACGAAGGTGTAAATTAATATTTTCGGTACCCTGCCTATCTGTGTAATTTATTCAACTATTAAAGTTTATTTCTGTCTTCTTCAATGTACAGGGGTTTTTTATAATAAGGACTATCATAGCTCTCCGCAATTTTCTATCATTTTTATCTCTTAACAAGTTTTGTATTTTTCCTATTTCTTCAAATTCCTGTTATTCTAACCATTTGCACCAGCACGTTAGGTAGGTTATGCACTGTTTTCCACTCTTCTGCCTATAATATATCCTGTCGGTGTCAAATTTTTAAAAGCCACTTTCCTCATTATGCACCAAAGAATTTTAAATTGTCTCTTTCTGGTAGCAGTTAGTTAAGTACCATACATGATACACAAGTTGTTTCTTTCAATCAATGAGTGACTGGACCGAAGATTTTCCCGCAGAAGTTTGCCATGTCTTCCTGCAATAGACTGGTTGTCAACCAAGGCTATAAAAGCTGATCCATCTTTCTATTTAAACTGGATAGAGAAGAAAAGATTTCATGACTTTTCCAAGGGTATTTGTGCGTAAGTGAATGCAACGAATTCAGCTGGAATTCGAAATGTGCGTTGTGGTGCATTAGATATTGGCTCGGAACGAGAAATCGGGGAGCCGAGTTCGAATTCCAGCTGAATTCATTGCATTCACTTACGCGCAAATACCCTTGGGAAAGGTATTAATCCGTCTCTTCCTTCCAGTTATGGGTTAAATAACAGGACAGATTGGGTTCTATAACCTTGGTCGGCAACCAGTCTACCGCAGAAAGCAATGGTAACCTACTGCGGGATAATCTTCTGCCCAGTCAGTCATGCCTCTTTCGAGACGTGATCGCCCAAGCGTGTATCACGTCTGGCACTTAACTGGCTGGCTGGCTGGCTCTCTGATTTCTTGTTCCGAGCCGATATTCACTGCCCGGCAGAGTACATCGTTAAGTGTTAGGTATAAGTGTCTTTTTTTGTTTCCGTTTTCTCTATACATTCGTTATTCCTAGCATGTTTATCCCATGTTATTTTCAGCATCCTTCTGTAGGACCACGTTTGTGTTGCCTCTAAAAATTCATCCCGCAGACCCCTCAGAAATAATTATTGTTTGTACTTTTGTATCCTCACTTCGATATGAGCATCGAAATTCTTCAAGATTTACGGATTGCAATGACACACCCCGATTTTCGTAAATTTCGCAGTCAGTTAAGTGCCATACGCGATACACGCTTGGGCGATCATGTCTCGAAAGAGACATGACTGACTGGGCAGAAGATTATCCTGCAGTAGGTTGCCATTGTTTTCTGCGGTAGACTGGTTGCCGACCAAGGCTATAGAACCCAATCTGTCCTGCTATTTAACCCATAACTGGAAGGAAACAGACGGATTAATACCTTTCTCAAGGGTATTTGCGCGTAAGTGAATACAATGGATTCAACTGGAATTCGAACTCGGCTCCCCGTTCCGAGCCGATATCCACTGGACCACAACGCACAATTTTGCAGTACATGTCGTAATTTGGTGCACAAATTCTTACACAAAGCGAATTTTTTTTTCTTGACACAAGAAGGGAACTTTTTAGCATTTTCTAGGTCGCTTTTAGGAAGATCATCAATGCTAGAATTAAAGAAGACGAGTGGATATCGGCTCTGAACAAGAAATCAGAGAAACGAGTTCGAATTCCAGTTGAATTCGTTTCATTCACTGAGGCTGAAATACCCTTGAGTAAAGTATAAATCAATCTCTTCTCCCTCAAGCTATGGACTGAATGTTAATAATGTTAAAACCGATAACATGCACTGGATTTGAAAGAAAATAAGTTTTTCAAGAAAATAAATCTTTATTTTACTAAAAAAAAAAATTAAATAAATAAAAATCCGCCATAAATAGTACACTGGCTGCTCAGTTAAGAAATGACAAACGTTATCACATAAGGAAACGAAAAATACTCCATTCTGTCAATCAGTTAAGTGTCATACGTGATACGCGCTTGGGCGATCATGTCTCAAAAGCAACATGACTGACTGCATAGAGGATTTTTTCGCAGTAGGTTGCCATTATTTTCTGCGGTAGACAACCAAGGTCATAGAACCCAATCTGTCCTGCTATTCAACCCATAGCTGGAGGAAGAAGTTAAGGAATAATATCTTTCATTATTGTATTTGCAAGTAAGTGAATGCAACGAATTTAAGTGGGATTCGAACACGGCTCTTGCGTTCAGAGTCGATATCCTCTACACCAAAACGCATATATTCCCATTCAGTCAGTTAAGTGCCATACATGATACACGCTTAGGCGATCATTTCTCGAAAGAGACATGACTGACCGGGCAGATGATTATCTCGCAGTAGGTTGCCATTACTTTCTGCGGTAGACTGATTACCAGCTAGGGCTACAGAACCCAGTCTGTCCTGTTATTTAACCTATAACTGGAGGGAAGAGACGGATTAATACCTTTCCCAGCGGTATTTGCGCGTAAGTGTAATGCAAGGAATTTAACTGGAATTCGAACTCGGCTCTACCAAGTCCTCGTTCCGAGTCGATATCCACTGCACTACGTTGCATATATATCCCCATTACCATTGCTAATACTTATGAGTAATATATTGTTGGATTCTGACAACAAGCCGTTATGTTTTTCTGATTCATATTCATCTTTTTACTAATAAAATCGCTGGAAACACACACACACAGCTATAAAAACAGTTTTGTTTTGTTTTTTTTAAGAAGCAATTAAAGTGCTAAGTTTTTATTTTGCACAAGTAGAGTATATTCAAAATTATTTTTAAAGAAAAGGATTTAAACCGTCTAAGGGTTTCTTCAATGTTTTAAAACGTAACACTTGAAATAGGACAGTTGGGTATAAAAGTTATTGAAGAAGAAGAAGAAGAAGAAGAAGAAGAAGAAGAAGAAGAAGAAGAAGAAGAAGAAGAAACGAAATTTAATCCTAAATTACTCCAATGGTTGTTCGTTTTCTGTTTGTTTTATTATTATTATTTTTTTTATCTGCCTCTGACGTCTTTATTTGCGTTGCGATGACATTTCAGTCTTTCCCTGTCCGGGGCCCCTCATTGTCCTACCTACTTGCCGCAAAAGACACGTTCTGTTTCTTTGAGAAAGTTTTCTCCACAGTTCTGGAGCCCGCCACTTTTTAACCTCTTTCCCTCTCAATTCACAAATTGGATTTTTTTTTTTTCAGTTTCTTTTCGACTATCTCATTCTCTTTTCTCACTCTTTCTCTTTCTCTTTTAACTTTTCGTCTATTTCCTCAAAGCTGACATTTCCTGTCGGCTTTTCATTCTTAATTTATTTTCCTTCGTGTCTTCTCGTCTCATTAAGTTGCGGTTCGCGTCAGCACGCCAAAAATCTCGCCTCCATCTTTCCTTTACCGTATTACGTGTTTTATCGTCTTTAACTTTTTGCTTTGGGCTTTCTCGGTTCTATTTTGAAATTGTAACGTTTGTCTGATGACCTTATTTTCTACAAGTTCAGTTCTTTCTTTCTTTCTTTCTTTTATTCCTTCGTTTTCCATTTCATTCTTTCATTTCTTTCATTTTTTTTCTTTTTTTCGTCTATTCATTCAATTATTCTTTCTTTCGTTCTTTATTTCATCATTTCTTTGTTGTAATTCGTCTTTTTCTTTCCTTCTTTTATTACTTCATTATTTCTTTCTTTTTCTTTTCTTTGTTCGTCTATTCATTTATTCATTCATTCATCGCTTCTTTCTTTCATTTATCATTTCTTTCTCTTTATTCGTCTTTTTTATTCTTTTTTTTTTCATTTATTCATTCTTTCTTCCTTTCTTCCTTTCTTTCTTTCTTTCTTTCTTTCTTTTATCCATTCTTTCTTATTTTCTAATAGTTTAATTCTTTCTTTTTATTCTTTCTTTCCTTCTTTATTTTAATTCGACCTTTTATTAATTCATTCTTTCGTTCTTTTATTCGTTTGTTTCTTTAATTTTCTTCTCTTTTTTTTTTCGTCTGTTCATTCATTTATTCTTTTCCCGTTCTTTCTTTTATCAGTTCTTTCTCGTAATTCGTCTTTTTTTCTTCTTTTATTACTTCATTATTTCTTTCATTCTCCTTTCTTTTTTTGTTCTCTATTCATTCATTCATTGTTTGTTTCTTTTCGTTTATCATTTCTTTCTTTTAATTCGTTCTTTTATTTCTACTTTTTTCTTTCATTATTTCTTTCATCTTCTTTTCTTTTATTTATTCATTCATTCATTCTTTCTTTCTTTCTTTCATATTTTCTTTCTTTTATTCTTTCTCCTAATTCGTCCGTTTACTAGTTCTTTGTGTGTTGTGGTGCAGTGGATATCGACTCGCAACGAGAAATCGGGGAGCCGAGTTCGAATTCCAGTTGAATCCATTGTATTCACTTACGCACAAATACCCTTGGGAAATGTATTTATCCGTCTTCTTCCCTCCAGTTATGGGTTAAATAGCAGGACAGATTGGATTCTATAGCCTTGGCTGGGAACCAATCTAGCGCAGAAAGCAATGGCAACCTACTGCGGGATAATCTTCTGCCCAGTCAGTCATGTCTCGAAAGACACATGATCGCCCAAGGGTGTTTCACGTATGGCACTTAACTGACTGACTGAATGTTATAGTTGGAAACATTATTAAGGCTTAAATGGGCATAAAGTGGGGGATCAGTTTTATATTGTCATGAAGTAATAAACTGACCCCACCATTAATTATTACTTAATAATATAATACATCTCTTCCCCCTGTAGCTGAGAGTCAAATAACAGGACAGATTGGGTTCTATAGCCTTGGTCGGCAACCAGTCTACCGCAGAAAGCAATGGCAACCTACTGCGGGATAATCTTCTGTCCAGTCAGTCATGTCTCAAAAGGAGACATGATCTCCCAAGCGTGTATCACGTATGGCACTTAACTGACTGATTAGTTCTTTTATTCCTTCATTATTTCTTTCATCTTCTTTTCTTTTGCCTTTATCCATTCATTCATTCTTTCTTTCTTTCTTCCTTCTTTCCTTTTTTCTTTCTTTCTTTCTTTCTTTTATCCTTTCTTTAATTCGTTCGTTTATTAGTTCTTTTTCGTTCTTTTCTTTTTTCATTATTTCTTTTATTTCCCCCTTCCTTTTTAGTCTATTTATTCATGCACTCATTCTTTTTTTTTTCTTTTTTCTTTTGTTTCGAATTTCATTCACTTTTTCCTTATTTCTCGCTCTCTTTCATTCCATTGTTTTGTCCTTTTAGTCATTCTTTTATTTCCCTCTTTCACTATACTTTGTTTAAATTTCTTATTCGTTCTTTCTTTCATTTTACTTTCTTTTTTTCATTCTTTGATTTTTTTTCTCTTCTTTTATTTGTATTTATATTGTTTCAGTTATTCATTAACGCTTACTTTTTTCTTTAATTTCTTCGTTGACTTTTGCATTTTCCTCTTTCTTTTTCTTTTCTCACTTTCTCCCTCTTTTAATTATTCCCGTTCGTTTTTCTCTTTTCGTTCTCTTTTTTTTCTTTTTCATTTTTACTCTCTTTTTTTTAGTTATTCAAACTTTTCAAACTTCTCAAATAACGTTATTCTCTTTATCTTTCTTTCTCTTTTAAAGATCGTTTTTCTTTATATTTTTTTAATTATTTTTTACTATTTTCTATCTTTGTCCTTCCTTTCTTTGTTGCACTTTTTTTTCTATCTTTCAATTCCCGCTTCTTCGTTTCGCTTTTCTTCTTTAAATCTTGGCAATTAGAATGAGTATTATTCATTCGCGGATGTGCATTGTGACGCAGTGGATATCGGCTGGTAACGAGAAATCGGGGAGCCGAGTTCGAATTCCAGTTAAATCCATTGCATTCACTTACGCACAAATACCCTTGGGAAAGGATATTAATCCGTCTCTTCCCTCCAGTTATGGGTTAAATAATAGGACAGATTGGGTTCTATAGCTTTGGTCGGCAACCAGTCTACCACAGAAAGCAATGGCAACCTACTGCGGGATAATCTTCTGCCCAGTCAGTCATGTCTCTTTCGAGACATGATAGCCCAAAGTGTGTATCACGTATGGCACTTTACTGACTGAATGAATGATATAGTTGGAAATATTATTAAGGCTTCTAATGGGCATGAAGTCGGGGATCAGTTTTATATTGTCATGAAGTAATAAACTGACCCCCCATTAATTACTATTTAATAATATAATACATCTCTTCCCCCTCCAGCTGAGAGTCAAATAACAGGAGAGATTGGGTTCTATAGTCTTGGTCGGCAACCAGTCTACCGCAGAAAGCAATGGCAACCTACTGCGGGATAATCTTCTGTCCAGTCAGTCATGTCTCTTTTGAGACATGATCGCCCAAAGCGTGTATCACGTGTGACACTTAACTGACGAATTATTCATTAATAATGAAGAGACTAAAATGGATATGGAGAACAATTTTCTATTTTAAGCTATAATTTCTGCCAGGATTTGTCATCGCTGGCCACAGTCTGAACAATATAACTTACGCAGAAGATTGAGAGCTGATAACAGGAACGGAAAAGAAACTACAATACCTTTTACAGAGGGTAGCAAAAGAAGGCGAAAAGGAAGGACAAAACTAAATCTACAAGAAAAAGAAATACATGGTCGTCAGCAAAAAGAGGAGCCCAAAATGCCAAATCTGCGTTGTGGTGCAGGATGTACGTTGTGGTTCAGTGAATATCGACTCGGAACGACAAATCAGGGAGCAGAGTTCGAATTCCACTTGAATTCCTCGCATTCACTTATGCACAAAGACCCTTGGGAAAGGTATTAATCAGTCTCTTCCCTCCAGTTATGAGTTAAATAATAGGACAAATTGGGTTCTATACCCTTGGCTGGTAACCTACTGTGGGAATATCTTCTACCCAGTTAGTCATGTCTCTTTAGATAGTCCAAATGGTGTATCACTTATGGCACTTAACTGACTGATACTAAAATCAAGCAGGTACAGAAATTTCAATACCAAGTAAGCGTTCTAATAGTTGACGGAAATTGAAACTCTGGGATCTGACGGCATTGCCAAAGACGCATTCGAAAGGCTGAGTAGAATATTGAGAGACAGGAAGATTTCATTGGAAACAAAGAAAAGAGTACTTAACTGTTATGTAATATCTGTCCTCCTAAATAGCCGCAAATACTGGACAGCAGCAACAGAAATATGGTTTTACAGAAGAATACTGAGGATACCACGGATCAATCATGTGAGCAACGACAAGGTTTTGGAGACATAGCACCAGGAAAAGACAGCTGAGGTTTCTGGGATGCGTAAGGAGGAAGGAGTGAAGAAAAAAGAGAAAGCAGAGTGAAACATACTTGATTGGCTTGAGAGAGTGAATGGCGAAACGGGGTTTGGGAGAGATATCAAGAGAAGAGATATTATGAAACAAGAGATATGGGCAAGTTAAAGTACATGATGACCTACGTCCTGAAAGGATACGACACATAAAGAAAAAGAAGAAAAACTACAATCAATTTAACCTGTAAAAATTTCTGCTATCTTAGCCATTTTATATAAAATGCCTAAAGAAAGTGTAAATAATCCACAAAAACATAAACATAAACAAAAAGGATAGTCTAAACGAAAACGTACAACCTCTTAAATGAATTTTAATTAATCTCAGTATAAAAATTATCACATACAATTAAAAGTCAGTTACAAATATAATAAATGTTAAACAGAGGATTAAAGTTACATCATAAGCAGTAGTCTATAAAATACAAATCCAGGACAGAAACCCAGAGGAAAAAAAAACAACGGAAAATAAAACAACATACAAAGACCCAACAGGAAGAAAAACAACGGACAAAGATCCAATGGAAAAAGACCCAGCAGAAAAAAACAACGGACAAAGACCCAACAGAAAAAGACCTAACGGACAAAGACCCAGTAGACAAAGACCCAACGGAAAAAAAACCTGCGGAAAATGACCGAACAGACAAAGACCCAACGGACAAAGACCCAGCAGAAAAAAACCCAACGACCAAAGACATAGCGGAAAAAGACCAAGCGGAAAAAAAATCAGCGGATAAAGACTCAATGGAAAATGACCGAACGGACAAAGACCCAAATGACAAAGACCCAACGGACAAAGACCCAAATGACAAAGACTCAAATGACCAAGATCCAGCGAACAAAGACATAACGAACAAAGATCCAGCGAACAAAAACAGCGTCACTTATTCCAAAAATGAACAAAATCAATCTCAAGAATAAATCAGAATTCAATTCATATTTTTTGTGATAACACCCATTTATCTGCGAACCTGTAAAAATTAATGATTTTCAAATAAATTACCATATATTTCCGATATATGTGTGTGTTCACTCTATACAAGGCTCGGGGATCGCTGAGGTAGAGTTTACGTTAGGAGACAATTTGTACTGATAGGAAGGTGTAGATAACTGTTAACGCTAGACTTGAACAGGGACTTGAACGCGGAACCATCTACTTGGGTGGACAGGTGGACTAGTGGTCCGCGGGAGGATGTTGTTCGTGTAGAACTTACTTCTTCTTACTAATAGATTACGGACTGCATGTGGATGTTTTGCCGCAATATATATATAGTCATCCGCAGACAGAGCTGTTTCGCTGTATCACAGCTCATTATTACGGTTAGACATCCGATTGCTTCTAGCTAGGATTGAAACACGACGGCGATTCTACCTCTGAGAAAGGCGGACTTTAGCGTGTTATATATATATATATATATAATCATATCACCCCGATCAAGGCGGTAACGCCACTGATGTGCAGGGGGCTACATAGGAGTGAGAAGATTGGAAAAGAGAAAACAGGAAACCGCATCCTAAACAGGAAACAAGGGATGAGCCTCTTCACCTGTTCAATAGACGTGGGTGTAGTTTGAACTGGGCGATAGTTTAGTCTATCTACTCCAATTAAACAATTATACAATGCATACACACGCCAGTAGTCGAGAGAGTTCAAATTTATTACTGGATGAATGATGCGTAGATGCGTGAGTAGCTGCTGTTTTTTTTTCAAAGACTATCCTTCCTCACAATCATCCGTATAATTTACCTCCTGTCACGCTCATGGAGAGAGAGAGACACAATAGCTAGGCAGCATCGGCTCAGTTCATTCTCTTTACTACCATTTATTAAACGTTACTACCAGTTATAAAAGCACTTGCTGCGTGTTTGGTCTTTAGCAGTGGATTATTATTCGCTTTTTTGCAATATTTATGACATCAAGTAGTGAAGAATATATATATATATATATATATATATATATATATATATAATCTTCTAAAATATTTTGCCTTCATTTTTTACGGCAGGAGTACACTTATATATATATATATATATATATATATATATAACGCGATAATGCTATTAAGATGCAAGGGTTGCAAAACGTCGCATCAAATTCCGAACGTGCAATGGAGCAAATGTCTTCTAAAAATTAACCAACGTATTTAGAAACTCAAAACTTTCTTAGAAATAGAAAAATGATTGACGAACTGCTACGTAATATTAATGTTCCTATATTGTAGAAGTCAAATAACTTACCTTTCAACATGGCTGTCTCCTTTTGTCTCCCTGTAGGAAGGTGAACATTCAAGAGTGTGAGACTCACCTTCCTGATGTTTCCAACTAGCGTCCAGTTGGCAGACAAAAATAAGCAGGGTTGTAACTGAATACATGTCCCTATGTGACCCAAAGCCAAATGGTGGATAGTGTGCTGAATATTTATGGAGCTCAATGTACACACCGAAATTATCAGCCAGTCACTGCTTACGGAATAGACTTGCCTGTAACAGAATGGAATCTCGCAGGTATTATTTAAACCACCTACCAATTTGCCCTGGTGGTTTTTGGTCAGTCAGACCCAACTTCTATTCTAGTTCAGTACTGGCTGGTTCTTCCAAAAGATCTTTACATGCATTGAATACTGGACAGTATTCTCACAGCTGAAGGGGAGACAACCGAAGTAGTGTTCTACAAAAGAACACCATTTGCAGAGAAGCAACAAAGAAGCCTCAACGTAAATGGAAGCAAAATGAACATGTACACAGAAAAAAAAAGGACGACTGAAATTTATTGGAAACATAATGAGGAAGGAGGACCTGAAGAATGTGCTACCCACAGGACCTATCAATGTCAAAGAGACATCGGGAGTCAACGAGCCAACTATCTAACGTGATTATATTTTTATACAGCAAAACAAGATTGTGATAGGTGAAAAAAAGGCAGGAGTTTCTAAGAACTACAAGGAATAGGAAATTATGGCGACCTATGATCGCCCATGTCCTAAAGAGTCACGATACATAGAAGAAAAGGTGCTATTTTGCTTCCGATTTCCATGATCGAAGAGATAGGTTTTATCAGTGAAACGTATTGTGTTATTCTGTATTAGAATGTTGAACAGATGAGAAATAACAGTATTCGTAAGTATCTATCTAAACTTATTTATAAATGGAACTTTGTCTGTGTGTTTGTCTGTGTGTGTGTGTGTGTGTGTGTGTGTCCGTTACCTATAGTCTCCGAAACGGCTGAACCGATTTTCTTGAAAATTTACACAGTTGTACGATAAGCTTCTGCAAGTGTTCTTAGCTAAGTTTTGTGTCGAGGTACCCCCGATAAATATCGAAAATCGAAAGAATCGGGTTATAGAAGACTTGATCCGATTTTAATCAAATTTGCTACACTCATAGACAAAGACATTAGAAACGATATTCAGAAGTTTCAATGTTGCAGTTCATGCAATAGTGCAGAAAATCGATAATATATATATAAGGCAAGGTGTTTGTGTGTGTGTTTGTTTATCTGCCTGTATATCTGTATTTTTTTAGCCCTTTTATATTAGTTTTTGCTTCGGGTTTGTCTCTAAGTAGGTATAATTGTAGTTCTTAGTCTCAGCCACGACCATTTACTCAGAGGAATTATTTAGCCTTCAAAATTCAGTTTACGACGAAAAAAACTTATTTGATATTGATACCAGGAAATCAAAATTTGACTTACATCCATTCATTTTTCTTTCAGTCTACGGTTTCGCTTTAACTGGAAACAACTATTGCTTTTTGGTCTTTCGTGCCAACGTCCAAAGAGTCTGAGCTCCAGGACCATGGATTAGTTTTAAAGCTTTCATTACACCCGAGCAACGCCGAGCTATACTGCTAGTTTGTCTATATTTTTGAGATGAGGTAGTATTTACATTGTTTGGACTATTGTCCTCATCTTTGTTGCCATTCGAACGACGTTTCGGCAGTTGTACGCGCCAGCCTTCTTCTTAAGGACACATGGCCCAGTAGATATAGACGTCGGTTAGTTCCTATAATTTGACCCAAAGAGTTGTGAGTTCAATACCAGGCTACAACAGTCGTGAAAAAGTAACTTGCAGGGTTAGAGGGAGATAACTTATGACTTCCATTCGAGGTATTATTACTACTACGCAAGGATATTTTTTTTTAATCATATCACCCCGGGCAAGGCGGTAAGGCCACTGGTGTGCAGGAGGCTACGTAAGAGTGAAAAGATTGGAAGAGAGAAAGCCGGAAACCATATCCTAAACAGGGAACAAGGGATGAGCCTCTTCACCTGTCCAATAGACGTGGGTGGAGTGTGAACAGGGCGATGGTTTAGTCTATCTACTCCAATTGTAAAAATAAAATAAAATAAAAAGAGTGAAAAGATTGGAAAAGAGAAAAACCGGAAACCACATCCTAAACAGGAAACAAGGGATGAGCCTCTACACCTGTTCAATAGACGTGGGTGGAGTGTGAACCGGGCAATAGTTTAGTCTATCTACTCCAATTGAAAAAAAAAAGAAGAAAAGTGAAAAGATTGGAAAAGAGAAAGTCGGAAACTACATCCTAAACAGAGAACAAGGGATGAGCCTCTACACCTGTTCAATAGACGTGGGTGGAGTGTGAACCGGGCGATAGTTCAGTCTATCTACTCCAATTAGTTCAGTCTATCGAATAAGTATGATATACCATAATGATTATAATAAAGAGTTCGGTTTGAAATTCCTAACACCCAAAGAAGACCGGAGCGTACAACAGCCGAAACGTCGTACAAATGGCAACAAACATAAGTACAATAGTCCGAATAATGTAAATACTGTAAACAATATTCGGCGGATATGAAGGAGACTACCACCACCTTTTTATTTATTGTTTTTCATTTTTATTTTTGTTTTTTTTACATTTTTTTAAACAATCGGGAAAATTTACCTTAAATACAAATCTGTTACATCATCTTTTGAAAAATCAGAGACGACAAATTAAGAAAAGAAAGAAAACGAATAATGGGAGATTATAAGGAGGCAAGAAGAAATAATCACGACATCCTACACATGTACACATACAGGCGTATTTACACACAAATATAAACACGTGTATAAACACATACATATACACGCATCAACACACGAACAAACCCACACACACTCACACACACTCAAACTCGCATACACATATGCACACTCACACAAAAATCACACTTACACACCCACCCACAAACACACACCCACACACACTCACACACACACAAAATAAAAATCAACCTAACACTAATAAATTGTTTTAACTTGATATGAAGATAACGAAAACAAGATACACGTATAAGCATTTGAACAAGCGCACACTGACACACACACTCATACACTTCCACACACACACTCATACACACTAATACACACTCACACACATGCACACACACACTCACTCACACGCACTTACACTATAACTTCATACACTCACACTCACACACATATCCGCAAACTCACACGCACACCTACACAGACACCCACAAACACACACTCACACGCTCTTACGCCCGCACACACGCACACATACACACACTGAGGCACACACGCACCGACACACAAACACACATACACTTACACTATACCTTCACACACTCACACTCATACACATATAGCCACACGCACACACGCACTTACACCCACACCCACAAACACACACTCACACGCTCTTACGCCCGCACACACTCACACATACACACACTGAGGCACACACGCACCTACACACAAACACACACACACTTGCACTATACCCTCACACACTCACACTCATACACATATAGGCACACTCACACACACACCACACACACTCACATATACACACACTGATGCACATACGCACCTGTTTTTTTCGCACTAATTTTTTTTAAAAACTTTCATTCTTTAAATTTTTATTTTTCTGAAGGTATTACACTCTGTCTCACCCCTCTCTCTCTCTCTCTCTCTCTCTCTCTCTCTATCTATATATATATATATATATATATGTATATATATATATATATTGTAACTAGGTTGTTGAACTCGTGGGTTTATTTACCTTTTTGTTCTTGCATTTACTTTTATAAAGAGTGCTCGATACAAATGTAGAGCTTTATGCTGTAATGGTTGTTACAATGTTTTTAAATTCATAGTATCACGACACAAAAATTTCTCATGTTTCGAAGCCAGGCCATTATGTTTTGGCTTCATCCTCAGGTGATTTTTTTAGAAAAGCAAAAACAAACACTTAACCCTAAGACCAGTAAAAAGGTCAACGGAACTCAAAATACAGATCAACCTCTCTAACACCCAAAAATAACAAATCCAACACAAATAAACGGTCTTTTCAACTGGATAATTCTCATTTCTAAAAAAAAAATCACCTGAGGATGAAGCCAAAACATAATGGGCTGGCTTCGAAACATGAGAAATTTTTTGTGTAGTGATACTATGAATTTAAAAACATTGTAACAACAACCATTACACTATATATATGTATATATATATATATTCCTGGCTTTCTTTTTTTTTTTGCTCTCATTTGTATCTCTTTCTGTCCCCTTAATTTTTTTTTCTTTTTCCTCACTTTATCATTCTTCATGTCTGTTTGCATTTTTTTTATCATTCACCTTTAGCATTCTTTCTTTTTATTCGACCACGTCTTTCTTTCTCCCTGACATAATTATCTCTTATCCTTTCTCTCGTTCAAATGAAAAACGCGTCCATGTACGTGCTTGCGCGTTTATTGTAAGAACTTTTTTAAGTTTACTTTCCAAAGACCCGGCTGATTGGACGGTAGAAAAATCAAAAAAACATCTCTCTTGATCTTGTCCCTGCTTCTCCCTATTTCCGATTCGCTATCATCTTTTCCTTCCTCCCGCGCTCTCAACATCTGCAAGGCCGCGTCTCTAAGGCAATCTTTTCGGAAAAGTTTTCACTTTATTTCAGTAGATCTCTGTTCTCTTTTTTTTTTTTTTTTTACTTTTTTTTGTTTTTCTATTCCACCGTCTTATTGGAAAAGATCACTTTCACTTAAAAGTTTTGTCACGTCTTGCTTTAGCCCAATCTAATCGGTGCACCCTCTGCGCATGCGTTCAAAAATACACGATTCGAGTCAATGTTTTTCTAACCATAGTTGTGGATGGCGTTTCCAATGCGACGTTGATGCCTTGTAGCAGAAACGGCACCGGAGAATATAAAACAAATTCACGAAAAGCCGCCGGTCTTTTCCGCATTCTCCACATCAAATTACACCAGAGATAACACACCGTAGAAATGAGTAGAGAACGACCCACTGCAGGGGGTTTTGTGTTCACGCTTTTACATAAAGTGATTCATTTACTCGCCTCATGAAGTTAAAATTAACCAACTGCGATATTATCAAGCTATTAACTCTTCCTACTGTAATAGTAAACACAGGGACGGTGCATACTGCCCCTGAAACCCCGACCGAAAATTTCCTTCCGTTTTAGTGGCATTATTTCCATGATTGGAATCTAAACTTATTTATAAATGAAACTTTGTGTATGTGTGTGTGTGTGTGTCCGTTACCTATAGACTCCGAAACGGCTGAACCGATTTTCTTGAAAATTTACAAAATTGTACCATAAGCATCTGCGAGTGTTCTTAGCGAGATTTTTGTCGAGGTACCCCCGATAAATATCGAAAATCGAAAATCGAAAAAATCGGCTTATAGAAGGAGTGGTCCGATTTTAATCAAATTTGATACACTCATAGACAAAGACACTAGAAACGATATTCAGAAGTTTCAAGGTTGCAGCTCTTACAATAATGCAGAAAATCGATTATATATATATATATATATATATATATATATATATATATATATATATATATAAGACAAGATGTTTGTGTGTGAGTCTAAAAAATTAGACATCACGGCAGATAAACAATCTGCCGTGATGTCTAATTTTTTCAGCCCTTTTATTTTAGTTTTTGCTTCGGGTTTGTCTCTAAGTAGGTATAATTGTAGTTCTTAGTCTCAGCCATGATATCATTTACTTAGAGAACTTATTTAGCCTCCAAAATCCAGTTTACGACAAAAAACTTATTTGATATAGATACCAGTAAATCAAAATTTGACTTACATCCATTCATTTTTTCTTTCAGTCTATGGTTTCGCTTTAACTGGAAACAACTATTGCTTTTTAGTCTTTCGTGCCAACGTCCAAAGAGTCTGAGCTCCAGGACCATGGATTAGTTTTAAAGCTTTCATTACACCCGAGCAACGCCGGGCTATACTGCTAGTGAGATTATAAAAGAAGAAAAAAACCTATCAACTAAGATTTGAACCTAATATCCGCTTGAACCTAAACGAACTCCTGTCGTATTGTTAACATATCGATTGAATTTTGAATTAAATTTGATCAGTAGACAATTGCTGTCGTTCTTCAGTTAGTCATTTCCAGCTTAGTGTTTCTCTTTCCTGTCATTCCACAACAACTTCAACTCTTTGTGGTGCAGTGGATATCGACTCGGAAAGACAAATCGGGTAACCGAGTTCGAATTCCAGTCGAATTCCTTGCATTCCCTTACACGCAACTACCCTAAAGGAAAGGTATTATTCCGTCTCTTCGCTCAAGTTATGGGTTAAATAACAGGGCATATTGGGTTCTATAGCTTTAGTCCGCAACCAGTATTTCGCAGAAAGTAATGGCAATCTAGTGCGGGATAATCTTCTTCTGCCCAGTCACTCATGTCTCTTTAGAGACATGATCGGCCAAAGCGTGACTCACGTATGGCACTTAACTGACTGACTAACCGCACTGAACCGCACTAGAGAATTTAATATTATCGAACCCTGATTTTAAAACTTTGCCAATGATCATAGCCATTTTTATAATATGGCATTACAGAGTAACGTTGAGTTTTACTGAGTTAGTTAGTTAAGTGCCATACGGGAAACACGCTTGGGCGATCATGTCTCGAAAGAGACATGACTGACTGGGCTGAAGATTATCCCGTAGTAAGTTGCCATTGCTTTCTGCGGTAGACTGGTTGCTGGCCAAGGCTATAGAACCCAATCTGTCCTGTTATTTAACCCATAACTGGAGGGAAGAGACGGATTAATACCTTTCCCAAGAGTATTTGTGCGTAAGTGAATGCAATGAATTCAACTAGAATTCGAACTCGGCTCCCCGATTTCTCGTTCCAAGCCGATATCCACTGGACCACAACGCACATGAGTAACAATGATAAAAATGATTGTAGTGATTTCGATCCTTCAGTCAGTTAAGTGCCATACGAGATACACGCTTGGGTGATCATGTCTCGAAAGAGACAGGACTGACTGGGCAGAAGATTATCCCGCAGTAGGTTGCCATTGCTTTCTGCGGTAGACTGGTGGCCGACCAAGGCTATAGAATCCAATCTGTCTTATAGGAATAGACGGATTAATACGTTTCCCAAGGGTATTTGCGCGTAAGTGAATGCAATGAATTCAGCTGGATTTCGAACTCGGCTCCCCGATTTCTTGTTCCGAGCCGATACCCAATGCACCACAACGCACATCCTTACTGATTACTAAAAAACATATAGCATTATGCAAGGGTAAATGAAATACAGACAGGGCCGGAGTGTACTACCCCCGAAACCCGCGAGTGGAAAGAAAGAAACCCGAATGAAAGCTCCGAATATTACTTTGTGATCCTCACTACCGTATGAACATTTGCAAATTTCTACCAACATATTTTCTACGTTACAAATTAAACTAAGCACAACACTATAAAAGGATGAAAAATCTTGGTGAATTTTGGTGTCGTTTTGGGGTCTTTGTTTTCGTCTGAATCAGTAAATTTGTTTTACCTCATGCTAAGTCATGAAAAACACTATATAAGGTTCTCTATTTTTTACCTGTAATGTTGAATGTTAATGTGGGAAAGCAGTACTTACTTTTGTTACTATGACACAGTCGGCCCTCTGCCTTCGGGTAGAGTGCGCTCTCTGAGAGCACTAACCCAATCGTGGTTCCGCCGAAGGGTAGAATCACGACTCGGTAAAAATAGACAGACATTTTTGGGCCCGGCTATACGGCCGGGAAAACCCACTATAATATGACTTTGTGTCTCATCTTACCTTGCGTGGGAAAGTTAGTAAATACCGCTAACGTGGCACAGGATGTGCGTTGTGGTGCAGTGGATATGGGCTTGGAACGAGAAATCGGGGAGTCGAGTTCGAATTCTAGTTGAATTGCTTGTATTCACTTACGCGCAAATACCCTTGGGAAAGGTATTAATCCGTTTCTTCCTTCCAGTTATGGGTAAAACAACAGGACAGATTGGGTTCTTTGGTCGGCCAACAGTCTACAGCAGAAAGTAATGGCTACCTACTGCAGCATAATGTTCTGCCCAGTCAGTCATGTCTTAAAAGAGATATGGGGGCCCAAGCGTGTATCACGCATGGCAATTAATTGGCTGATAATTTTGAATGTGTTAAAATTATTCAACTTTTTAAATATAAAAAATTTAATATATTAAAATTTCATCAAAACATTGTTGATTTATTTAAAATAGAATGATCTTTTATGACATGTCTCTAATTTTGATTTAGTTACTTCAGGAGATTGATGAATAGAATAAGTTGATTGGTTACTTTTTTGTTTTAATTTTAGCGACATATCAATAACCCTATTATTTATTTAATGCTGAAAACTATTTATTTTGAACGCAATCCTATGCCTTCAACTACAGATAAAATATGTTGGTTATTTTACCATAAATAGGTATTGTCGGATTTTTTTCTTAGAAAAATATATTGATATTTTTAACTTTCATTGTGTTTTGATTTAGTTTGTGGTTCACTATTTGTTCCTTAGCTGGGACTCTAGCAGATACTACTACCTCGGGTCAGAATGGCCTAGAGCAGGTGTCGACATCCCTTTGCTCTAGCAGATATTCCTACCTCGGGTCAGAATGGACTAGGGCAGGTGTCGACATCCTATTGCGGTAGCAGATACTACTACCTCGGGTCAGAATGGCCTAGGGCAGGTGTCGACATCCTTTTGCTCTAACAGATACTACTACCTCGGGTCAGAATGGCCTAGGGCAGGTGTCGACATCATTTTGCTCTAGTAGATACTACTACCTCGGGCCAGAATGGACTAGGGCAGGTGTCGACATTCTTTTGCTCTAGCAGATACTACTACCTCGGGTGAGAATGGCCTAGGGCAGGTGTCGACATCCTATTGCTCTAGCAGATACTACTACCTCGGGTCAGAATGGCCTAGGCCAGGTGTCGACATCCTTTTGCTCTACCAGATACTACTACCTCGGGCCAGAATGGCCTAGGGCAGGTGTCGACATCCTTTTGCTCGAACAGATACTACTACCTCGGGCAAGAATGGCCTAGGGCAGGTGTCGACATTCTTTTGCGCTAGCAGATACTACTACCTCGGGCCAGAATGGCCTAGGGCAGGTGTCGACATCCTTTTGCTCGAACAGATAATACGAACTCGGGCCAGAATGGCCTAGGGCAGGTGTCGACATCCTTTTGCTCTAACAGATACTACTACCTCGGGTCAGAATGGCCTAGGGCAGGTGTCGACATCATTTTGCTCTAGTAGATACTACTACCTCGGGCCAGAATGGACTAGGGCAGGTGTCGACATTCTTTTGCTCTAGCAGATACTACTACCTCGGGTGAGAATGGCCTAGGGCAGGTGTCGACATCCTATTGCTCTAGCAGATACTACTACCTCGGGTCAGAATGGCCTAGGCCAGGTGTCGACATCCTTTTGCTCTACCAGATACTACTACCTCGGGCCAGAATGGCCTAGGGCAGGTGTCGACATCCTTTTGCTCGAACAGATACTACTACCTCGGGCAAGAATGGCCTAGGGCAGGTGTCGACATTCTTTTGCGCTAGCAGATACTACTACCTCGGGCCAGAATGGCCTAGGGCAGGTGTCGACATCCTTTTGCTCGAACAGATAATACTAACTCGGGCCAGAATGGCCTAGGGCAGGTGTCGACATCCTTTTGCTCTAACAGATACTACTACCTCGGGCAAGAATGGCCTAGGGCAGGTGTCGACATTCTTTTGCGCTAGCAGATACTACTACCTCGGGCCAGAATGGCCTAGGGCAGGTGTCGACATCCTTTTGCTCGAACAGATAATACGAACTCGGGCCAGAATGGCCTAGGGCAGGTGTCGACATCCTTTTGCTCGAACAGATACTACTACCTCGGGCCAGAATGGCCTAGGGCAGGTGTCGACATCCTTTTGCTCGAACAGATACTACTACCTCGGGTCAGAATGGCCTAGGGCATGTGTCGACATCCTTTTGCTCTAACAGATACTACTACCTCGGGTCAGAATGGCCTAGGGCAGGTGTCGACATCATTTTGCTCTAGCAGATACTACTACCTCGGGTCAGAATGGCCTAGGGCAGGTGTCGACATCCTTTTGCTCTAGCAGATACTACTACCTCGGGTCAGAATGGCCTATGGCAGGTGTCGACATCCTTTTGCTCTAACAGATACTACTACCTCGGGTCAGAATGGCCTAGGGCAGGTGTCGACATCCTTTTACTCTAACAGATACTACTACCTCGGGTCAGAATTGCCTAGGGCTGATGTCGACATCCTTTTTCTCGAACAGATAATACTAGCTCCGGCCAGAATGGCCTAGGGCAGGTGTCGACATCCTATTGCGGTAGCAGATACTACTACCTCGGGTCAGAATGGCCTAGGGCAGGTGTCGACATCCTTTTGCTCTAGCAGATACTACTACCTCCGGTCAGAATGGCCTAGGGCAGGTGTCGACATCCTTTTGCTCTAACAGATACTACTACCTCGGGTCAGAATGGCCTAGGGCAGGTGTCGACATCCTTTTGCTCTACCAGATACTACTACCTCGGGTCAGAATGGCCTAGGGCAGGTGTCGACATCCTTTTACTCTAACAGATACTACTACCTCGTGTCAGAATTGCCTAGGGCAGGTGTCGACATCCTTTTGCTCTATCAGATACTACTACCTCGGGTCAGAATGGCCTATGGCAGGTGTCGACATCCTTTTTCTCTAGCAGATACTACTACCTCGGGTCAGAATGGCCTAGGGCAGGTGTCGACATTCTTTTGCTAAATATGTATCAACTTAGTGTTTTAAAATCATTCAGTATGCCAACTGCATACGTATTTTTATACA
Source organism: Ascarosepion bandense (assembly GCA_037127315.1). Classification (NCBI taxonomy): domain Eukaryota; kingdom Metazoa; phylum Mollusca; class Cephalopoda; order Sepiida; family Sepiidae; genus Ascarosepion; species Ascarosepion bandense. The sequence continues at coordinate 1,484,090 of JBBBDQ010000399.1, forward strand.
AGTGAAGGTCAATATATATTTTTAACTCAGTTTTGCGTTAATTCACAGACAATTATTTAATTAATTCACAAAACACACCAAATAAATATTTACAAATATACAATGTTTGTCGCATTCAAAACAAGAGACACAGACTTTACTACTGACAAGTGTTACGAGAAGAGAAGGGGAAGATAAAGTGTTAAATATCTTTACGCAATTAAGTTGGCGATGAAGTTATGTGCTATATCTTTTGAAAATCCTAAAATGTATATATAAAGAATAATTATTAGTTTGGTCAATGAAAGAGTCAAAAATATGTATTTACTCAAAAAGTTCCATGAGATTCTCTTTCAGGTTTTATTTGCTCGAACTTTTCTATGAGATTCTTTGGCTAAATATAAATCCTTGAATCAGGACCGGAGTTTTTAACGCCAGCACACCCTGGTAACACCTCTTTCAAATTTTAGTTTGTCCTCGACTTTACTTAGAGATTCTTTCGGTTGGATATAAATCCTTGAATCAAAGCCGGAGTTGATAATTTCAGCACATCCTGTTTTCAACTCTTTCAGGTTTTAGTTAGTCGACGAATTTCTCTGAGATTCTTTTGGCAAGATATAAATCCTTGAATCAAAGCCGGAGTTGATAAGGTCAGCCCATCAGCAGACTACTCACTACCCAAAACCTATTTTTATAGGGGCTAACACCTAATTTACATATTTCTAGTACCTTTCGAATTCTCACGATTCTACTGGAACATTCTCGATCATTCTAGTACCTTCCAAACATTCTATTTCTAATTTCCTTATTTTTTCGACTAGTTCATGAATTAAAAGTTTTTTGTAATAACAAGTAGGACTCAATAGAGTCCCTTACTACAGCTTTTTAGGCATTGTTAATATTATTTGTATATATAAATGCATCTTCATAATACATATACAATTATATGTAAACCACATTAATAGAAAAAACTGTTTTTTAAAGTTATTTTTTATGTTTTTATTATTAATGGGAGCCTTGCCTTTGCAAGAACTTATCCAATTACACAATATCGGAGCTTTGTTGCTGTGGGTTTTACATAATTTTCTAAATGTTAAGGTGTTTGGCAACTTCGTTGTGGACTTAACACTGCTTTCATGCGAGAGAAAATTTGCTAACAGGAAAAATCTGAATTAAAAACAGAAAGAAGGGCAAAAATATTTTTTTTTCAAACTGAGGAAAGATCTCGGGAGGGATGTCCAAATAGCAGTTAACTTTTCTAAATTTTCGTCTTCCAGAGACTTCCTTAGTTCAACAAATGGTGCCATTGGGAATTGTTTGGCGTACCACGTGAGGCACGCGTGCTGTAGATTGCCGAGTCTTGGTCTAGGGAATATCGACAATGAATAGGTAGTTCCACGCTCCTCAAATCCTTCAATCTTTTGACCAGAGGCCTTGGTGCCGTATATAATTTAACGGATGTGCGTTGTGGTGCATTGAATATCGGCTCGGAACAAAAAATCGGGAAGCCGAGTTCGAATTCCAGTTGAATTCATTGCATTCACTTACGCGCAAATACTCTTAGGAAAGGTATTTATCCGTCTCTTCCTTCTAGTTATGGGTTATATAACAGAACAGATTGGGTTCTATAGCCTTGGGTGGCAACCAGTCTACCGCAGAAAGCAATGGCAACCTACTGCGGGATAATCTTCTGCCCACTCAGTCATGTCTCTTTCGAGATATGATCGCCCAAGTGTGTATCACGTATGGCACTTGACTGACTGATTTAATGAATGCAGTCGGTTATTTTCTTTCTGGAGGTACTGAAATCAGCCTTTTATTTTATTCGATTAAATCGGATATTAACAACACTTAAGAAAAAAAAAGAAAAAAAAAACAAACAAATTCCATAAATACTGATTAGTAATACAACATGCCTGTTGTGGTGCGCTTGGAGGCATAAAAAATTCGGCTCTACAGAAGGATACTGAAGATTCCATGGACAGAGCTAGAAAGCAAAAAGGAAGTCTTAAAGAAAACTACACCAAAGTCAAGAATTAAAAAAATCACTTTAAAATAAAAATGATAAATAATAATAATAATAAACAGTGAGATATTTAACCTTTTATTTAAAATATACAATACATACATTATTCCTAAAATAATACAAATACTAATTAGATTATTAAAAAAGTGCGAGAGCAGAATTGTCGTCTGCATTTGGTTAATCTAATTGTGAATGGGTGGAACACAGTTGCCAATCTGGTTGCACGAGTAAACACCTGTTGCAGAGGCACTAGTGACTTAAGTTCGTTCGAGCAGAAGCCATGAAAGTAACCAGGGATGGAGAAGTCAGAGGAGGGAATTGATGATTTGAGGTTAGTCTTCTTTTGGAGGGGTTGAAATTCAAAGCCATTTCCTGCCTCAGTTAACCACTAATTAGAGGTCCTTTTCAAGAGCAGCAGCTTGGTTTACTTTGAAAAATCTGACGGATTTGCTATTAAGACAGAAGTAAATGGTAGTATCATCTGCATAAATATCCACTTGGAAATTGATTAATATATTAAATAACAGAAACCGACATTTTAGTTACTCTCTGTGCAATATGCTTTCTCCAAGAAGGACTATTAGAACAAGTTTCTTTTTCATAAATATTTCTATTTAAATATTATTCTCGTAAAATATAAATTATTTTTTTTATTTCAGTATCACGATTGAAAATTTTTTATTTACCCCATGAATACTATATACCACGTCGTTCTACAAGCAGAAATGGCGGAGACAATTGGCCCATAATTTAATATGGTCATTGTTTGGAGTTTTGAGGATCAGGTTGAATGTTTAGACATGAGGATAACTGTGGACTTCTTACATAGATCGGGACTATTACCAGAGAGATACTTCGGGTAACTGCTTCGAGAAATCATATTTCACATCAGGATAAATAGCCTTTTTTTTAATTAGTTTCAACCAGTAACATTTAATTTGGTTAATGAAAACGGCCAATGGCAGCTTTTCGAACTTTGGCACTGGAAATGGATTTTTTCTTCGCTTTGATTTTAATTAGGATATGCGTTGTGACAAAGTAGATATCGACTCAGAACGAGAAATCGGAGTGCCGAGTTCGAATTCCAGTCGAATTCCTTGCATTCACTTACGCACAAATACCCTTGGGAAAGGTATTAATCCGTCTCTTCCTTCCAGTTATGGGTTAAATAATAGGACAGATTGGATTCTAGCCTTTGCTGTCAACCAGACTACTGCAAAACGCAATGGCAACCTACTGCGGGATATTCTTCTGCTCTGTCAATCATGTCTCGAAAGAGACATGATCGCCCAGAGCGTGTATTACGTATGGCACTTAACTGACTGACTGATTTATAATGACGTTAGAAGCGGCACAAAGCCGAAAGTATGGGTACGGTAGTAGGTGAGGACTGAACCTACTACACAGCTGTAATGATTCAGGTCAGACATGCTTGATAACCATTACGGCACATCAAGATGCATTTCTCTTTGTTTTATATGTTGGATGTTTGGGCTTTGATTTTTTTAAAAAAATTTGTTGCACAAAGTTTTCCGCCAGAGCGTTTGCTATACAAATTTTTATCCGTGATGGGTATGTTATTTTGATTGAATTATTTTCTAATGTTGGTATTATTTTATTCCATATATTATCGATATTTTGCAGTTGTATTTGTTTTAGATATAAAGTTCTTTCATAAATGTTCGATCTTGTCGCAAACTTGATTCTTCTTGATGTTTGAAGATACAGTATAGTATTTACAGCAGGAATGTTATATTTTTTTTAAACGTTTCACCCCAAGCAAGGCGGTATAAACACTGATGAGCAGGGGGCTATATTAAGGAGTAAAAAAAGGAGAGTGAAGATAAAAGCGAACCAGTTACATTGGGTGTCAGAGAAAGAGCAAGAGAAGGATGGAAAGATCAGTGTGAAGACAGATGCGAAGGTAGAGTAAAAGGAAAAGACCAAAAGAGACACGGGATGATGTAGAAAGGAGTCAAGTGGATAAGAGATGGGAATTGATATTGCATTTAAATTCGTAGCGGTTGTCGCCGTTAGGAAAGCAAGTATACGGAAGAGAGTTCCACAGTGCGAGAAAAGAAGTTGTTGGAGTAGAATTGTCGGCTGCATTTAGTTGATTTAACTGTAAAAGAGTAGGACCTTTTTTGCCAGTCTGGTTGCACAAGTAAATTCCTGTGGTGGGGGCACCGGTGACTTAAGTTTGTCGGGGCAGAAGCCATGAAAATATTTGTAGAAGAGAATGAAGGAAGCCACATCTCGCCGGTGAGAAAGTGGCTGGAGTCGAGCTGCCAGGTAGGGACAGATTACAGATTTTCTTTTGGAGCCTGTCGAGAACACTGAGATGAACAGCAGGGACGCCTGACCAGATATGACAACAGTATTCTCTGCACGGTCGGATGGTTGATTTAACTTTGTAATATTTGATTAGATTTTGGAAGGAGTTTCTCTTTTAATCAATTGTTTCAGAGAATAAAGTTTCACTGTATATTTCCTTTGTCTGTAGCTTCCATGAATTTTCGGGTTTCAGGTAAGTGATGCTTCTCTTAAACGGGGTGATTCAAAAGTAGATAATAACATTGGCATCGAATTTGACACGAATGCGGTAAATGGTTTGTCTCATTGGGGCTTGAGAAACCGAAGTTTCATCTTTAATAACTACATGGCTAAAGAAGTGGCATCTCACATGGAATGAGAGTGATATTCTCCAGTGATCGAAAAAAAGGGTTTGGTTAGAAATTCCTAGATTTCTTTCTTGTACCCAATAATTTGTTTTGGTTGATGTGTAATCATGTTGAACGTCATTATATAAGTACTCAGTTAAGTGCCATACGTGATACACGCTTTGGGCGATCATATCTCGAAAGAGACATGACTGACTGAGCAGAAAGTTATCCCGCAGTAGGTTACAATTGCTTTCTGCGGTAGACTGGTTGCCAACCAAGGCTATAGAACCCAATCTTTCCTATTATTTAACCCATACCTGGAGGGAAGAGATGGATTATTACATTTCCCAAGGAAATTTCACTTTGTATGCAAGTGAATGCAAGGAATTCAACTGGAATTCGAACTCGGCTCCCCGATTTGTCGTTCCGAGTCGATATGCACTGCACCACAACGCACGTTTCATTTTTTTTTAATTAATGTTTCATGCGTATCCCACCTTATGATTTGATTTCTTTTATTTTCTTTTCTTTTATTTTATTTTATTTTTTTGCTAGATTTCCTGGATTTTTATCACTGATTGAAATATTTTTTTAGTAGTGATGCGGATGTGCGTCGTGGTGCAGTGGATATCGGCTCGGAACGAGAAATCGGGAAGAAGAGTTCGAATCCCAGTCTTATTCCTTGCGCGCAAATAGTGTTGAAAAAGGTATTAATCCGTCTCTTCCCTGCAGTTATGGGTTTAAATAACAGGACAGATTGGGTTTTTTAGCCTTCGTCGGCAGAAAGCAATGGCAACCTACTGCGGGATAATCTTCTGCCCAGTCAGTCATGTCTCTTTCGAGACATGATCGCTCAAGCGAGTATCACGTATGGCATTTAGCTAACTGAGTGATGCGGCTAAATTTTGTCTGTAGAATTTTTGTATTTTCAGTAAAATGTTTGTATCTTTTTGTCTTGTTTACTTTTTTATTTTAAGCAATTTGATAGCCATTTTTTTTCTTTTGTGCATTTTTTTTCGGTTTTGGTGTTATATTTACGAAAATGACATCTTCTATGATGAAAGGGGACAGACTTGTCAATGAAACGTCATTCTGTACTTCCATAACTATAAGTCTTGGGAATATATTATTTTCTTGTTTTTTTGTTGTTGTTTTTTTTAATATATATATTTCGTTTTCTAAACTTCATTATGTATATAATTTTTGGGTTCTATTTTGAACTACAAGGAAAATTAAGTTTTCCCATCATTACTGCTCCCTACACGCATCGGAGTTAACTTCGACATTGTATATGCGAAATGTCAGGGCGTGGGGGACGAGTAATTCACCCTGGCAAGACGGCAACGCAGGAGTGGTAAACTCGGTTTAATAATGACCACAAGATCTCAAGTTCCTTCGATTTCTCGACACAAGTATCGCGAAATATCGCGGACGCACAGCCATGTTGTAATCACGAACTCTCAGAACCATTGACCATTGCATTTGCCTCCTAGCATTTTTTGTTAAGACGCTTTGGGTAATTATAACTGCATGCCATATAAAAATTTATATACAGTCGGAAAAAAATGCATAAATGCTACGATATGACGTGAAAGAAATTGAATCAAATTTCCCCGAGCGCCCGTCTAGCCCATGTAAGGAACAGTGTTGATTGACTAACGAACACATATACACGCGGATATGGATCGCTCAAACATGGATCTTCCTCAGGCATTACTGGTCACCACCCACGGCAAATAAGTGGACACAGTGGAACCCTAAAATGTAGTGCAGTTGGAATATTCTGCGACATCAGATGACAGGGAGGAACTTCTTGAACAAAGTAACAGACAGCCGTCATTATGTTCTTGAACAGAATAAAAGACAAGCTTCATTTAATCTTTTTCACTAAAATAATACGGCTACCTTCATTATCTTATCGAATAAAATAGAGGTTTGTCTTCATTAGCATCTTGAATAAAATAAAGTACAGACTTCATTACATTCTTAAATAAGTTTGCCTATATTAACCCCTGGGATAAAATGCCGAACGCCCCACAATAAATTCTTGAATAAAAAAAAGGAGTGTGCTTCCAGTAAATTCGTGTAAAAATAACGGTGAGACATCACAGGACTGTTGAATAATATTACGGTTTGCAGTCATTAGCTTTTTAAATAAAATAACGGAATACGTTCATTAGATTCTTGAATAAAATAATAGTTTGATTTCATTGGATTCTTGAATAAAATAACAGAATGCTTTCATCAGATTCATGAATAAAATAGCCAAGGGCCTAAATTAGATACTTAAAAGTACGGACTGCATTCATTACATTTTTGATTAAATAAAATGTTTGCCATCATTATATTCTTGAATAAAATGACGGAGATTGTTGAATAAAATTATGGATTGCCTTTATTAGATTTTTTAATAATATGACGGATTAACTTCCTTCGATTCTTAAATTAAATAACGGACTGCTTTCTTTTGAATCTTACTTCCAGGAATTTTTTAAAAATATAACGGACTGCCTTCAATAGATTTTGAATAAAATAACAATTTAGCTTCATTAAATTTTTTAAATATAAATAGAGTATTGCCTTCATTAGATTTTTTAATAAAATAACAGACTGTTATCGTTTGAATCTTGAATGACATAACGGGTTACCTTCAATAGTTTTTTAATAAAATAACAGACTTAATTCACTGTGTTCTTGAATATAATAATACACTACCTTCATTAGATTTTTGAATAAAATAACGCACGGCCTACATCAAAATCTTGAATAATATAATGACCTGCTTCTATTAGATATTAAAATGAAATGACGAATTAGTCTAAAACGAAATAGCGAAATGAATATTAGATTCTAAAAAAATCATAACGAAATAATTTCATATCTTTTATAACTTGAATAAAAAGAATACCTTCATTAGATTCTTGAATAAAACAACGGATACCCTTCATTAGATTCTTGAATAAAACAGCGGATACCCTTCATTAGATTCCTCAATAAAATAACAGACGTTTTTCATTATATTCTTCTTCATTAGTTTCTTGAAAAAACAACTTGTTGCTTTCATTAAAATTTTGAATCAGATAAACGACTGCCATCATTAGATTAAACTTACGTGATGACTTCATTAGATTGTTGAAAAATATAATAGGCTACCTTCATTAACTTCTTCAATAAAAGGACGGTCAGCCTTCATTATATTATTGAATAAAATGGCTGATGATTTCATTAGATTCTTAAATAATATAATAGACTGCCATCATTAAATTCTTGAATAAAATAACGGGCGACCTTGATTAGATTATTGAATAAGATAACGAACAGCCATCATTATCTCCTTGAAAAAAAAAACGGAGGTTTTTCATTAGATTGTTGAATAAAATAACGAACAGCCATCATTATCTCCTTGAAAAAAAAACGGAGGTTTTTCATTAGATTGTTGAATAAAATAACGAACAGCCATCATTATCACCTTGAAAAAAAACGGAGGTTTTTCATTAGATTGTTGAATAAAATAACGAACAGCCATCATTATCTCCTTGAAAAAAAAACGGAGGTTTTTCATTAGATTGTTGAATAAAATAACGAACAGCCATCATTATCACCTTGAAAAAAAAAAACGGAGGTTTTTCATTAGATTGTTGAATAAAATAACGAACAGCCATCATTATCACCTTGAAAAAAAAACGGAGGTTTTTCATTAGATTGTTGAATAAAATAACGAACAGCCATCATTATCTCCTTGAAAAAAGAACGGAGGTTTTTCATTAGATTGTTGAATAAAATAACGAACAGCCATCATTATCTCCTTGAAAAAAAAAACGGAGGTTTTTCATTAGATTGTTGAATAAAATAACGAACAGCCATCATTATCACCTTGAAAAAAGAACGGAGGTTTTTCATTAGATTGTTGAATAAAATAACGAACAGCCATCATTATCTCCTTGAAAAAAGAACGGAGGTTTTTCATTAGATTGTTGAATAAAATAACGAACAGCCATCATTATCTCCTTGAAAAAAAAAAACGGAGGTTTTTCATTAGATTGTTGAATAAAATAACGAACAGCCATCATTATCTCCTTGAAAAAAGAACGGAGGTTTTTCATTAGATTGTTGAATAAAATAACGAACAGCCATCATTATCTCCTTGAAAAAAAAACGGAGGTTTTTCATTAGATTGTTGAATAAAATAACGAACAGCCATCATTATCTCCTTGAAAAAAGAACGGAGGTTTTTCATTAGATTGTTGAATAAAATAACGAACAGCCATCATTATCTCCTTGAAAAAAGAACGGAGGTTTTTCATTAGATTGTTGAATAAAATAACGAACAGCCATCATTATCTCCTTGAAAAAAGAACGGAGGTTTTTCATTAGATTGTTGAATAAAATAACGAACAGCCATCATTATCTCCTTGAAAAAAGAACGGAGGTTTTTCATTAGATTGTTGAATAAAATAACGAACAGCCATCATTATCTCCTTGAAAAAAGAACGGAGGTTTTTCATTAGATTGTTGAATAAAATAACGAACAGCCATCATTATCACCTTGAAAAAAAAACGGAGGTTTTTCATTAGATTGTTGAATAAAATAACGAACAGCCATCATTATCTCCTTGAAAAAAAAAACGGAGGTTTTTCATTAAATTGTTGAATAAAATAACGAACAGCCATCATTAGATTCTTGATTAAAATAACATCCAGCCTTCATTATATTCTTGAATAAAAAACGGACTACCCTCATTAGATTGTTAAATAAGATAACGGACTGTTATAATTATATTCTTTATTACAATAACCCAATGCTTTCATAAGATTATTGAATAAAATAACGTCCTGCCTTTCTTATATTCTTGAAAAAAAATCATAATGGGCTGCATTCGATAGAATATTGAGTAAAATAACGAGCAATCTTCATTACATTCTTCAATAAAATAATGGACTCCCTTTATTACAGTCTTGAATAAAATAAAGAACTGGCGTCATTAGATTGTTGAATAAAGTAAAGAACTGCATCCATTAGTCTGTTGAATAAACTAAAGTGCGGCCTTCATTCGATTTCGGGTAAAATACCGGACTCCCTTCATTAGATTTTTGATTAAAACAACTTACAAACTTCATTAGATTCTTGAATAAAACATCGAACTGCCTTCACATAATTTGTTGAACAAAATAAACACTTCCTTCTTTAGATTCTTGTATATAATAATCGATTGATTTCATTAGTTTCTTGAAAATGACGGATTGCTTCATTGCACTCTTGAATTAAATAAAAAACTGTTTTCATTTCAATTATAAATAATATAACCAACTGCCTTCATTAGATTCTTGAATAACATAGAGGGTCGTCTTCATTAGTTGCTTAAATAAAATAAAAGACTGCCTTCATTAGATTCTTGAATAACGTAGAGGGTCGTCTTCATTAGTTGCTTAAATAAAATAAAAGACTGCCTTCATTAGATTCTTGAATAACATAGAGGGTCGTCTTCATTAGTTGCTTAAATAAAATAAAAGACTGCCTTCATTAGATTCTTGAATAACATAGAGGGTCGTCTTCATTAGTTGCTTAAATAAAATAAAAGACTGCCTTCGTTAGATTCTTGAATAACATAGAGGGTCGTCTTCATTAGTTGCTTAAATAAAATAAAAGACTGCCTTCATTAGATTCTTGAATAACATAGAGGGTCGTCTTCATTAGTTGCTTAAATAAAATAAAAGACTGCCTTCATTGGAATCTGCAAAAAAATAAGGATTTGCATTCATGAGACATTTGAATAAAATAAGAGAGGGCCTACATTAGATTCTTTTTTTTTATAATAACGGTCTGCCTTCATTCGATCGCTGAATAAAATAACGAATTGCCTTCACTATATTCGTGAAGTAAATATCTAACTGCCTTCATTAGATTTTCATTCAAAATAACCTACTGCCTTCATCAGATTCTTGAATAAAATAACGATCTGCCTTCATTCGATCGCTGAATAAAATAACGATCTGCCTTCATTCGATTTTCGGATAAAGTAACTCCCTTTATTAGATTCTTAAAAAGATAATGGCGTGCTTCATCAGATTCTTGAATAAAATAACCGTTTACCTTCACATGCCAAATAAAATATTAAAATGATAATATATATTCATTCAATCCACTCGTTTAAATTATTTTTAACTTTTTTTTTACATTTTATTTTTCAGGATATTTATTCGTTTCAGTTTGGGCCACTTAACGTCATCTCTTCATCATCTGTCCTCGGCATGACGGTAAACTGCATCCGGCAGCAAGACCTCTGATTGGGAGGTTATGAGGAGCACGGAGCCACCACTTAATTGCTGTTGTTCCCAAGTTCGAACTGACCTCGAGTGGTAGCACCTGTTAGGGTCCCAGCGATGGGCAAATAGTTAACCCTCAAACTGGGGTCAAAACACTATGAAAGTATAAGAATACACTTTTTTGGAAATATATACATAAAAATAGACTTTTATAGAAAAATATACATTCTTGAAGGAAAAATATTAAAACAATTTAAAGAAAAAATTCTGACCATAACAAATTTTTAAAGCAAAAAGTTATTCTCAGCAAAACATTTTTTAATACAGAACTAGAAGACATTTTCAGTTTTCTAAAATAAAAATGAATAAAAATAAAAAAAATTATTTAAAATTTGACTAAATCAACATTTTCACTATAACCGAACATTAAAAAAAAAAGAAAAAAAAAGAAAAAAAAAGCAGGACAAAAAACTATTAAAACCCCACCATTTTGGCAATAAATAACCCACAAAGAATGATATGCCGTTAAACAAAACTCAAACGCAAATTCATCATCTTCTTACTATTTTCTCTGTAAAATAGTAAATGTTTTATTTCAGGAATATTCTGTATGGGCAAAAAATTTTGAATTAGATATGTATGCGTTTATTGCCTGTATCGTGAGGAGTGGGTTTCGTCCATTCCTGAAATCTCACTCTTATCGTTGCATTTCGGGTGTTATTTTGATGATTCGCCACACATTAATGGGCTCATCGCAACAATTATGCAGTAGCCTTTGCCTGACTGAAAATGGAAATCAGTGCGGTAGACAGCAATGAATAAATCAAAGGCATTCTTGCTGTTCACTCTGGACTGATAAAGCAAATCAACGCTAGAATGGACGCTGAATGTGTTTGGTTAGAAAATATAAATGTTATTATGAAAGCGTGAATCAATTAAGCAGAATCGTTTAAAAACTTACTGACATGAACAGAATGACATAGATAGATAGATAGATAGATAGATAGATAGATAGATACGGAGCAGACTAAAATAGATAGATAGATAGATAGATAGATAGATAGATAGATAGATAGATAGATAGATAGATTGGGATTAATAGAGAAATTGATATGAACAGATTAGTTAGATTAGATTAGATAGATAGATAGATAGATAGATAGATAGATAGATAGATATGAACAGATTAAGAGATATGAATTGGATAGATAGATAGATAGATAGATAGATAGATAGATAGATAGATTGGGATTAAGAGAGAAATTGGGATATGAACAGAAATTAGATTATGAATAGATTAGATTAGATAGATAGATAGATAGATAGATAGATAGATAGATAGATATGAGGAGCTCCATATATGTATGTATATATATATATATATATATATATATATATATATATATATATATTCAGAAAACGATGAATTGAGAGAGGGAGAATTATATAGAATGAGCGAAATAAAGACAGGGTTCTTGTGTAAGTAAATATGCGCTTGTTTACGAGAGAGGCACTTATGACTGAAGAAGAACTGAACGTTCGGAGAAAATGTTTCTTGTCCAGCCATAATTTATGCCCAAGCATACACTTTCGGAAACACTGATATATTCGTAAAAACCCACCCAAATTGCTGAGTACATAGCTGCATCCCTCCACCCAAACACACATACGCATGAACACATGCACAAACCCACACACATAAACGCACAAACAGGATTTTGTGGGTGCTATTTCCCACATATTAACCAGAGTCGTATGCAAGGGCAGACGCTTGACTGACCACACATTGCGAAACGAATCTAAGATAAACATCCCAGTCGTCTCTCAGCGTTTTCTTCGTCATTTGCTTGTTTCACGGTGGACTGGACATTGTTGCTGAATCCGTTCTATGTTGGGCAGACAGCGGATTTTATGGCTCGACAACGAGGCCGGCGTTTAGATTAGAATTCGCCTAATTCATTCCAGAACAGATGTCAGTGACCCATAGGGAGAGGGAAATCACAGGGAAATAGGACACGGAGGAGGTGTGTACAGGAAGAAAATAAGGTGGGTTTCCACTGATGATTAGGATTGATTGAAAGAAAGAATTCTTTCTTTCTTTCTTTCTTTCTTTCTTTCTTTCTTTCTTTCTTTATGCAAGGCTGGTGTTAATACCAGTGAAAAAGACAGAATATAAGCATAGTGAGGAAACAAAGAAAGAAAGAAAGAAAGAAAGGCAAAGCTGGTGTTATTGCAAACAAAAAAGACAGAATATAAGATTATTGTTTTAAGAAAGAAAGAAAGAAAGAAAGAAAGAAAAAATAAAGGAAGAAAGGTTTGCCGATAATAAGAAAGAAAGAAAGAAAGAAAGAAAGAATGGTTTGCCGATAATAAGAAAGAAAGAAAGAAAGAAAGAAAGAAAGAAAGGAGGAATGGTTGGCTGATAATTAAAAAAAAAGAAAAAGAAAGAAAGAATAAAAGAAAGAAAGAAAGAAACAAACAAACAAAACTAACGACAAATACGTAAAGAAAAATAAATTAAGAAAGAAAGATATATATTTTTAATAAACATAAAAGAAGAAAAAACATTAATGTATAGTAAAGAAAGAAAGAAAGAAAGAAAGAAAGAAAGAAAGAAAGCCGATGCTTCTAAAGAAAGAAAGAATGATGCTTCTTAGGAGTTGATGAAAGTAGAAAATAAGTCCCCTCCCCTACTGCTGAAAAAAATAAATAAAAAGAAAGGGAAAGAAATATGGCATTTGTTGATAATCAGGTGAAGAAAGGAAGACATTCCGTGATGTGAATAATGCATGTGTTACCCTTGAGGATTGTTTTGGCACTTTCAGTGATGATTCATAGAAACAAGCACAAGTGGCCAATCATGTTTCAATTGACATTTAATTTATTACCGGAAATGTCCACAACCGCCTGAAGCGTTTCTCCCCGGCGTTTTCTGCACTTAGAATATGGTTTTTACTGATGGAAGCGGTACTTCCAGACGCAGGGAATTTATTATCTTTGACGAAAGCATTAAAAGCGACAAGTAGATTTTTCCGGAGTTTATTTGAAATATTTAACCAGTCAGCTACTGCGTGATGAACGACTAAAAGAATTTATTAGTAAGAAATAACAAGCTTCCTGGAGTCCTCCTTCTTTTAATTCGACCAATATTTGATGAAAGTATTTTATTTACATTTGCTGATTATCAGCAAAATTTCTACATGATCTTTAGTCCACCATGCCTTTAATCCGACCATTTGATGAAACTAGTGGCGACTGAAAAGTTCATAGGCTGACCAAGATACTCTCATGGAATGTGATCAGATGAGGTTTATTTTTCAACATAATTCCCTTTGCAGTCCACACACATCTTCCATCGGTGCTGCAGTGCTTGCGACCCATTGGTGAAATAGCTTTCATCCTGTTGTTAAAAAAATGTCATCAACAGAAAATATTATATCATGACAGTAATACTCAGCCGGTTGAGTGCTATACGGGATACACGCTTAGACGATTATGTCTCGAAAGAGATATGACTGACCGGGGAGAAGATTTTCCTGCAGTAGGTTGCTATTACTTTCTAGACTAGTTAACAAACAAGAATATAGAAGCCAATTTGTCCTGTTATTTGACCCATAATCGGAGGAAAGAAACGGATTAATACCTTTCTCAAGTGTATTTGCGTGTAAGTGAATGCAATGACTTCAACTGGAATTCGAACTCGGCTCCCCGATTTCTCGTTCCGAGCCGATATTCACTGCACCACAACGCACATCAGCTGACTGTAATATTAGGGTAGCAGATGATAGTCCGATGCGGCAAAATTAGAAGGATAGGTAGGTTTATCAACCATTTTAAAACCAGTAACACACAGCAACTAGTATAACCAATGACTTGTGTGCATAATGCAGAAAGAAAGAAAGAAAGAAAGAAAGAAAGAAAGAAAGAAAGAAAAAAGAAAAAAGAAAGAAAGGTAAGGCTGGTGTTAATGCAAACAAAAAAAGAGAGAATATAAAATTAGTGATTAGTGATCTAAGAAAGAAGGAAAGAAAGAATGGTTTGCCGATAATGAGAAAAAGAAAAAAGAAAGAAAGAAAAAAGAAAATGTAAGAAGAAAGAAAGAAAGAAAGAAAGAAAGGCAAGGTAGATGTTAATGCAAACAAAAAAGACAGAATATAAGATTAGTGATCTAAGAAAGAAAGAAAGAAAGAAAGAAAGAAAGAATGGCTTGCCGATGATGAGAAAAAAGAAAGAAAGAATGGTTTGCCGATAATAAGAAAGAAAGAAAGAAAGAAAAAGAAAGAAAGAAAAAAGAAAACAAGAAAGAAAGAAAGAAAGAAAGAAAGAAAGAAAGAAAGAAAGAAAGAAAGGCAAGGCTGGTGTTAATGCAAACAAAAAAGATCATGAGACATCTTTCCTCAGTTTTATCGGGTGTTTGGTCTTGATAACTGCCTCAGTATGTTGCTATAGTATTCTCCATTGATGGTGTGGCCCTTTTGATGATAGTCAATAAAAATGCCTTTTTCATCCAATAATACTAAAGCTCTTACCTTCCATGCATATGGAACGACATAGGCCTTTTTTGGAGCAGGTGGGGAGAGGTTTTTTCACAGCATGGTCTGTCTCTTTATAGTGATATACTCAGCACTCACCCTGAATTAGGAAACGTTCAAGAAAACCAGCGCGATGTGCCTCAAACAATGTCAGATTTCCCCCTGTGATGTGATGTGATCGGGCTGGCGCTTTTTTGTTCAAATTCAAAAGACATGGCACCGATCGAACCTTCGTCACGTTAAGTTCATTGTGTAGAATATTTTCAACTCACTCACAGGATATGCGATCAGCAGTGGCTATTGGGTCAATCACCTGTCATCCATCACCATATGATGAACACGACTAATGTGGCAGTTGTAGTTGAAGGTCGGTCAGATTTGGGGTCATCTTCAAGATTCCACCTCCTCCTCCTAAATTCAGCCGCTCACTTATGCAACTATGTCAATATGGGTGTCCTCGGTGGATAAGCCTTTTTTTTTTCTGCATGTACTTGATAACACAACGCTGTCAAATGTTGTCCTTTTTTAATAGAAGTTGCTACTAGTTGCTTTTGAAGTTTTCTTTGAACAGTCAGATATCAGTTTACCTGGAAAGATTCAATATTACTATTAATAAAAGTGTCAGCCTATTAACTTTTCAATCTAATCTCATATTCATATTTGCTGTTTATTTCCCAGTAATTTTTACCAAATATGACACCGAAATCCTTATATGATTTGGATTTTTTTTTAAAATAATAAATTTGATTATGGCTCTCGACAATTTCCTGACTATAGTTCTAAATAATTAGTGCCTTTTCGTTTTTTCTTCTAAACCCTGTTTTTTTACTAAAGCCCGTCAAGTATATTATGAGTTGTTTTCATCTGTCTCTCTTGCCCTCAATCTGTTCTGTGAGTATCTAACTTTCCCAGCTTTCTTTCTTCATTATGGGCCCCAGAAATTTCAACGGTCTCTTCCTGATGTTATGTATGTTTCCTTTTCGTTTTTTATTTTTTTTGGAACCTCATACTTGCTCTCAAAGTTCGGTCCAGGGCATCCTCAGCATCTTACTGTAGAACAACATTTTTGTTACTTCCTTATCTCTGAGGAATTTGTACAGCATTCACAGCCATATACAAATGCAGATATCTTTTAACAATTCAATAGTCATTTATTTATTTATTCATAGCGAAATTTTCTGTTTCTTAATACTCTGCTTAGGTTTCGAAATGCATCATTGGCTAACCATGCACACTCTGTACAAAACGTCGTTGGCTTTATTTCGTATTCAAGAATGTAATTTTTTCTTTGCTGGTGGGTTCCTTTACGATAACAGCGTGGATTACTCAGTCAGTTAAGTGCCATACGTGATAAACGTTTTGGGCGATCATGTCTCAAAAGAAACATGATTGACTGGATAAAAGATTATCCCGCACTTTGGTTGCCATTGCTTTCTGCGGTAGACTAGTTACCAGCCAAGGCTATAGCACCCAATTTGTCCTATTATTTAACCCATAACTGGAGAGAAGTGACAGATTATTACCTTTCCCAAAGGTATTTGCGCGTAAGTAAATGCAAGGAATTCCACTGGAATTCGAACTCAGCTCCCCGATTTCTCATTCCGAGCCGATATCCACTGCACCACAGTCTCCGATGCAATCTATCTTATTTTCTTGTGTTTATTTTGCGAAGTATGACTCTGCATTATCATTCTGGTGAATAACATATTTTCTGTTTACCAAAGCAAAGTTCAATCGACGTCATTTTTAGTTTATTTTATTAAATCAAGATGCTGGCAGTAAATAGCTGTAATAATAGTCCTTCCTTTCTTCAGGAACGCAAAATGGACGACAACTTTTATATCTGACCAGATAGAAAGCAAGAACTTCGGTGTATGAATTTCTGGCTTTTTGTGTTGGCGATTGTTTCTCATGTAATGACCACTGTCTTTTTCGGATTGTGTTGACATGCAGAATAGATTTTTTTATCATTTCTAACAATGCGACAGGAAAACGAAAGGTTGGCATTATTGGTTAAAATCGTGTTGCAGATGTGATAGCATGTTTTATTCAAGTCCCTTGACAAAGCCCAGATTTGCTTTTTGCAAGTTTTCTTTAATTAAACTTTTAAATGCACTATACATTTACTGGCACATTCGGATGGAGGAATGGTTGGGTGGATACGGGCGGAAAACAATAATTAGGCGTTTAGAGATTATAGGTAAATTAGTAGCTGACCCATGGCGCTCGGGAATGTATTCATTTTTGAAGATATCCGTGTGGTCATCGTTTAAAGAGGAAACCATGATTTTCACAAGGAAAAAGATTTATGCACAGCGAGCCATCAAGTTCAGCGAAGAAAAACTATTGAATATCCAAAGAGTTCAGTAAGATGAAGGAACGGATTTATTAGTGTCTCAGCTGTGTGCAAATAGTAAACCACAAAACAAAATTCGCTTCCGTTTACTTGCTTTCCCGACAGGTACACTCTTCAATAATTCAAATGTAAAGTCAATAATCATCTCCTATCACACTAACTTGCATCCCCAGCCCCCCACTCTCTCTCTCTCATGCTCCTTTCTTTGTCCACTTCACTCTCATCAGTATTCTCACCCTTTTCTTATCCTCTTCCTGACACCCCCTGTAACCTGTCACTCCTTCTCATAACTTACCTCCTATGTAATCCCCTGCCTAACATTGACATTAAAATGCCTCGCTTGGAGCGACAAGAATAAAAAAAATCACTATCAAAACACGAAATACATTTTTATATGTACAAAAAATAAACAACAATATTCATATTCATCGTAAAAATGCAACAAATAGATTAATCAACATGAAAGAAAACTTTCATGATATTAATCTATATAATATCCTAAAATTTCTTAAATCAAACTGTGTTCCGAAATAAAATTTTAACAAAATTAAATCGCACGTATCATTGTCTCTTGTAATTATGTCTATTCAAACATGTATATGCACAAAAACTGATTATCATATCCCATGTATTCAACTGTGAAATCAAAAGAACAGATATATTTTTTGACATTTCAAAGCTCCCTAGAAAGTAGGAGTTGACATGCTATTATACAAATCAAATTAAATCAAAATCAATTCCCATTAACAGAAACGCGACGTTAATAGTGTAAAAACAAGTCATTACGTGCAAAAAAAAAAAGGTTGAAAATTAAAAAGTATAAATTAACTGTTATATTTTTCTTTGAATGGGTGTCATTATTTTAAGTCAGATTCATGGACATTGATTTACTACTTTGAAAATATGAATTTTAATATTAACGTAATCAGAATTTTACAAGAGAATTGTATAAACATTTCACCAATAAAATCTTAGGATAATTTCAAAACTTTCAATACCAATTTTTGAGTTTTCTTAAAATGATCAAACAAATAATACATTTCAAAATTATGTGACAATATAATCTCATGTATTTTGCTACATTTTTTATAATCGTCTCACCCCAAGCAAAGCAGAACAGCCACTGGTGCGCAGGGGGTTACATATTAGGAGAGTGAAGAGAGAGGAGAACAGGTCACAGTAGGTGTCGCAGAATGGGTACGAGAAGGACTGGTACATTGGTGTAGAGAGCTGCATGAGCGCAAAGTGTAAAGTGAGAAGGAGAGGGGAATCAAGAGGATAAGAGATGACAGTTGACATTGCACTTAAACTCTTGGAGATTGTAGCTATCAGGGAAACAAGATTACGGAAGGAAGTTCCACAGGAGAAAGGGTGAGAAAAGAAGCTGATATAGTAGAAGTTGTGGTTACACTTGCTTGTTTTCACAGTAAAAAATGTGGGACTTTGTTGCTAGTCTAGTAGCTTAAGTAAATTCGCATAGCGGGAGCACCAAGAAGTTAAGCTTCTCCGAGCAGAATCAGTGAAAATATTTTTAAAAGAGACAAAGGGAAGCCACATTTCGTCGGTGACAAAGAGACTGGCCGTCAGGTCAGGATCGACTACATTGCAGATTCTTCTTTGGACCCTGTCGAGAACCCCAAGATGAACAGCAGGGGCGCCTGACCAGATATGACAGCAATATTTAATGCAAGGGTGGATGGTAGATTTTTAAATGTATGATAGATTCGGAAGAGAAGAACACAATATTCTTTAGCATGTAGCAATGATGCATTTCATAAACTAAATTTATTTGTATTTTCAACATTCTTCAATAAAACCGCATTTCGGTTCCTTCTAATTGCTATATATTTATTCATTGCTTAATATATCTCTGAAGGGTTTTAATTTAGCATCATCAATTTTTTTTTAAAATCATCTCACCCCAAACAAGGCATTCCACTGCCACTATTGCGCATGGGGCTACATAGGGGAAGGTAACGAGAAGGAGTGGTTAGACATAGGGAATGTCAGGAGGAAGGTGACAGATGAGTAAGGATAACGAGGATGAGGGTTGGGCAGATGGGAAGAGTGCTTGATAGAATTGGAGCAGGTTAGTGTGTTAGGAGGTGTGTATTGACCTTACATTTAAACTCCTGGAGATTGTAGCCGTCGGGGAAGCAATCGTGTGGAAGAGAATTCCACAGTCGGGAAGTGTGAGGAAAGAAACTGTTGGAGTAGAAGTTGCGGTTGCATTTTATCGGTTTCACTGTAAAAGGGTGGGATCTAGTTGCTAATCTAGTATCTCGTGCAAACATAACCTCCAGTGGAATTGTTAAATTACCACAAAGTATTTCTTAAAAACAAACTTTCCATGAAAATATAAAATTTTTATAGTATTAACCCTTCATTATTTTCTAGGACAACATTTTCTTGTAACATCGCCTGCTAGAGACAAAAGTGATATTTTAATATCTTTAGAAATCCTAGTGTCAATGTCTGGGAAGTTTTCAAATGTTTCGCATGACCTTTCATCTATAAAATATTCACATTCCTAGTATATAATGACTTGACGGGCCTAAGCAGTTGGATAGCAGAGAGGTGGTTGCGTGGTGTAACTTGGAAAAGTGCTAAGAACCACCAGGGATAGGGTGACGTGGAAGGCCATGATCACCTACGTCCTGATATGGGAAGGCACATAGAAGAAGGAGAATAGCCTGGATCAAAGACATTCTTTAACATGAAGATTTCTTTGAACAAAAAATTATATTATGTAAGTTTTTCAGTAATGCACTGTTAAAAGATAAGCATTGCTTCGTAATTCCTGTTTAAATAGTCATGTTTTTGAATTCTCAATCTATAATAATATGAAAAACAATTTTTAAAAATGGGATTATTTTTTTAATAAATTCTACAACCACACAGAAAATATTTTATATATATTCATATATATAAAATATTTTTATATTTTAGAAAATACATATAAAATATATAAATATTTTATATATATTCATATATTTTATATATTCATGTAGAATGGTAAAATAAACATTCAGCGTAGTTAAAAATATATTAAATGTATTAAAGACAAGTTATTCATGTAAAAATTATTTTTTTATAAATATATTCATTGCTCTTATTTTTTTAACGTTTCACCCAAAGCAAGGCGGTACCGCCACTGGTGCGCAGGGGGCTACATAAGAGAAGAGTGAAACTTTAAGCAGGAGGAGAGCGATGAGAAAGACGAACCAGTTACTGGGGATGTCGGAGAAAGGGCAAGTGAAGGATAGAAAGATCAGTGTGACGACAGTTGCGGGGGGGGGGGTACAGTGAGAAAGAAAAAGATCAAGATACACGGGGTGATGATGAAAGGACAAAGGAAGCACTGGAGTCAAGTGGACAAGAGATGGGAATTGACATTGCATTTAAATTCTTGGAGATTGAAGCTATCAGAGAAACAAGTATATGGAAGGGAGTTCCATAGGCGAGAAGTGCGAGAAAGTAAGCTGATAGTGTAGAACTGGCGGCTGCTTTTGTTGATTTAACTCTAAAAAGTGGGACCTTGTTGCCTGTCTGGTTGCACGAGTAAATTCTTGTGGAGGAGGCATCAGTGAGCTAAGCTCGTCAGATCAGAAGCCATGAAGGTATTTGTAGAATAGACAGAGAGAAGCCACATCCCGCCGGTGAGACAGTGGCTGGAGTCGAGATGACAGTTCGGGCCCGATCACGTTGCAGATTCTCCTTTGAGAGAAAACTCACTAATAATGTCATCTTTTTAGTAGACTTCTTCTCCACTAACATTTTTTAATATATTTTGAGAACTGTTATATAATATTAAATTTAGTGAACTTAATTATCACATCGACTTTGTGATACATTGCTTAAATAAAATCTTTCATTAATTTAGCTGTAAGCGAAGTTACATTTTTGTCTTGTATTTAATAATGATGATAAAATTAAAATTCAACATAGATTTTCAAAATACCTGTTGGAAGGAAAAACAAAACCATTCATAAAATAGAAATTTTATAATCAATATGTTCATTGTTAAAATATCACAGAGGAAAAAATTAACTTTGCGAGAAAATTCTTAATGACAATTTAGTCTCAATTTCGCATCAAAAGATTTTTTCAAGCGAAGTTAAAATCAATAAATTATTAGAATTTAAAATAAATAAAATAAAATAAAATAAATCAACTTTATACTTAGTACAGTCTTAAATCATAAACTTACATTAAACCAGAAGTAATAAATAAAAAAAAACTGAAAAACCAAATTATAATTGAGGTCTTATGAAGTTTTAACGTCAGGAGATTTGTGCAAGAGAATCCCATGAACATTTTACCAGTTTTAAGATAATTTCAAAAATTTTAATACCAATTCTTGACATGCCTTAAGAGAATCAAACAAATAATGTTTTAAAATTATTTGACAGTATAACCCCATGGCTTTTCACATGTTGAAATAATCCATTTCATAAACTCTAAACTATAGTCTTGACGCAAAATCAATAGATTAAGTATTTCTAAAACTATTCACTTTCATTCACGTTTATCGGCTTTATTACTCAAAAATAAAGTGCAAATATATTCTGTTCAATTATATGTTAAAATATATTTGATTATATGTTTACCATCATTTGCAATGACGTGTCACCTATCAGGCAGCTCTTTGATAAATTTTCAGTAACATTTTGCAGACTTTTCTGTGAAAAAGCTTTTGATGAATATTTGAATTTGTTTTTCATTAGAGGAAGTTCTACCTCCGCAATCACATTGCAGCGATAAAAAAGAGAATATCGGTTGGTCCAAGGTTGGGGGAATATAGGTGAGGCAGAACAGACCGACTGAGTTCCATTTTTTTAAATTATTTTTCTGTATGCTGTTTTCTATCGTGTGGCACTGTGCAGTTGCAAGTTAAAATTAAATTAAAAACATAATTTGTTAAATTGTTAAAACATCGATAGTTACCTTAAGCTATGGCATGTGTGTGTGTGTGTGTGTGTGTGTGTGTGTAGCCATGGTTGAAAATATGTGTATGTATGTATGCGCGTATGTATACATATGTGTGCGATAAGAAGACAGCAAGGTAAAAAAGATTAGTTTTATTTACACAATAAATAAATATGATTCTCGTACCAAAGCTCACCAAGTTGAAATTACATGTATCAAATTCAAAGGTCAATTTGTTAAATTGTTAAAACATCGATAGTTACATTAAGCTATGGTGTGTGTGTGTGTGTGTGTGTGTGTGTGTGTGTGTGTGTGTCCATGGTGGCACTTAGATGTGTATACGTATGCGCGTATATATATACATGTGTGTGATAAGAAGACAAAAAGATAAAAAAGACTTTAGTTTTATTTAGACGACAAATAAATGTGATTCTAGTACCAAATCTTACCAAGTTTAAGTTACGCGTATCAGATTCAAAGGTTTTACGACTATTGTTAGAACGAGGTTGTTGTTTTTTTGGAGAATTGTATTGCGGAATGCCACGTCATCTCTCCAGCTTGACCTAGAGAATAAAAGTCCCAATGTCTTAAATCCATTTTCGGATTTGTTAGTTTCTTTTTTTAAATTCTTCTTTTTGTTTTTTTTTGTTTTTTTTTTGTTTTGTTTTTTTTTTTGTGGAGGGTGAAAAACGATAACAACACATACAGAGCTGTGTCCTAAATAATGAGCGGCCATCGACTAATGAACTAATAATGAATTACCAATGCTAATACCACTTTTCAGCGTTTATATGGTGTTACAGTCATCATAGAAGTAAACACCAATGTTTTCAATTGATTAGCGTAAGTCTCTTTCAGTCCGAAATTGTTGAATATGTTGCAGCTTTCTGGACGTCGAAATGTGCGTTTAGTGTTACATTGCGTTCGAAAAAATTCTTGAAGTGACAAAAATATGGATTCAGAGAAGGATCCTAAGGATGCCAAGGAACGAACGACAAAATTTTAGAGAAGAGAGGAAGGAAAAGAAAAACATACTTAACATCAAGAAGTGATAGTTAAGGTTTCTAAGGCCCTTAATTAGGAAAGAGAGATTAGAAAATCTTATTCTCACTTATACTCATTAAATGCATGAGAGCTTCTTTCCCTGGTACTCGACCACATGATGTATATATAGTCAACCGAAGACAGTCCTGTTCCATTGTATAACAGTCCATCAATAAGTTTAGACATGCGATTGCTTCCGGCCGGGATTGAAACCCGACCAATCTGACATCAGTCGGAGTTTCTACCTTCTAAGCTATCGGCTCATTTTAGCATG
The DNA here is from genome assembly GCA_037127315.1 of Ascarosepion bandense. NCBI lineage: Eukaryota > Metazoa > Mollusca > Cephalopoda > Sepiida > Sepiidae > Ascarosepion > Ascarosepion bandense. The sequence goes on from JBBBDQ010000399.1 coordinate 1,508,157, forward strand.
TTATATACAGAATGTAAACAAATGTCAGTAGCCAAGAGTGTTCAATACGTTGCTGTAGAACGATGCATAAATAGCGGTGAATAGCTACTGTTTTTTTAAGTCATCCATTTCTCTATAGTGCTCAATCGATGGGCAAGAGCATAAATAGTCATCTGCAGCCAATCCTGTTTTGCTGTATCACAGCTCATCAGAACAGTTAGTTATCCGATTGTTTCAGCCAGGATTGAAACCGGACCGATTCGATATCAGTCGGAGCTTCTAAGCTATCGGAGCACGGTGGAGGAAAGCAGATTATATATATATATATATTATATATATATATATATATATATATATATATATATATATATATATATATATATATTAATAATGATAATAAAACCGACTCTGTCCGTATTCTACTCTTAAAATATTACACAAGAATCTTTTAAAGACTATGAATAAGCAACAGAATCTAACTCCGTTACCGTCCTCGGCTATAGAGCTTTGGACAAAGAGGGGACAAAAAAAGAAAACTGCGTAGGACCGACAATGCATACGGTTCTTCACAGTAAAGAAAAAAACCCTCTAACGGAACGAACCACCAGGAAAGAAAAGTGCTCGATACAAACTAACCAAAAGTGTTAACCAAAAGGCAGTTACGCAGAGCAAAAACACACGAAAAAAATCGCAAGATCGCCAAGACCTACCGCGGTTTCGCACAACGGCTCGTCAGGGCAAAGGCAGACCAAGGACTAATCAAATAAATAGACCTCTATTAAGAATAAATAGAGGTCTATTTATTTGATTAGTCCTTGGTCTGCCTTTGCCCTGACGAGCCGTTGTGCGAAACCGCGGTAGGTCTTGGCGATCTTGCGATTTTTTTCGTGTATATATATATATATATATATATATATATATGCGTGCGTGTGTGTTTGTGTGTGTTTGTTGATGTGTGTGTACGTGTGTGTATGTGTTTATAATGCTAGGGTTTTGCATGGTCTTCTCGGCTAAATAGTACAGAAGAAAGACTATCTGTCCGATACTCAAAAGGCATGTGTCATTTTTTGCAACATTTCACATGTTTTGGTCTGAAAACACACAGTCGCAAGATTTAAGAACTAGTCGAATTTGTCCAAAGTTATGATCCTTTGAATTTAAACAGAACTCGCAAATGCTTAATTATTAATTTCAAAATGATCCGCAACAGACAGTTGTTTATTCTGCAATTTTTACGCTAGGAAAGACATTGTAAACATTTTAAAATGAATGTTGAAACTTTCCATCAGTATGGATTACGCTAGTCTCCTTGAAAGCAATACACTGTGCCTCCTTGGCCTCACTCTCTCAGCCGACCTCAAGTTGAACGTCTACATCGAATCAATAACTACATTGCATTATTATCATCATCATCATTTATCCATCACATCCATATGGTGCATAGGGCAGCAAATTTTTTGTTACTGTTTCTGTAACAAACTCTTTTTTTACGGGGCAGGGTTGTTAACGCTGCACCCAACCCCTAAACCCTGGAGAACCGGTGGACCATTCTTGGTCCTTACGTTTACAGCATCTGGTATTCCCAAATGGTCACCCATTTAAGTACTGACTACGCTCGATGTTGCTTAACTTCGGTGATCAGACGGGAACCGGTGTATTCAACACGATATAGCCGTAGACAATAACTACATCTACTGCTAGGAAATTGTATCATTGTGTCAGGCCAGGAAGTTTTTTTTTTTGTTTTTTTTTTATCTATCGGAATCCATCTTGCACATATACAACACGTATACATTTGGTCGTATGTCCCTGCTATTCATCTCGGGTTTTTTGACAATAATCCAACGAAGAATCTATAATGTAATTGATCCCGACCTGGTAGCACAACTCCAGTCACTTTCTCACCGACGTAATGTGGCTTCCCTTTGTCTCTTCTACAAATACTGACGAGCTTATCTTCCTGGTGCCCACCTCTGCCTGAATTTACTCGAGCTACTAGACTAGCAACTAGGTTCCACCCTTTTACAGTGAAATCGATCAAATGTAACCGCAGTTTCTAATCTACCAGCTTCTTTGGTCGCACTTGCCGCCTGTAGAATTCCCTTCCGTATACTTGTTTCCCTGAAATCTACAATCTCCAAGAATTTAAATGCAAAGTCAATTACCGTTTCTTATCTTCTTGACTCACATCCTTTCCATGACATGTTTTCATGTTCTTCTTCCTTTCCACTCCACTCTCATGCAGCTCTCTTTACACCTGTATTCTCATCCAGTTCTTACTCATTCTCTGACTCCTCTGAACTTGTTCCTCTCTCACGTCTCACCTCTTCTGTAACCCCCTGTGTATCAGTGGCAGTTCTGCCTTGCTTGTAATGAAATTATTTAAAAAAAGCAAGCAAACAAATCTACCATTCAACTATGTAGTGAATACTGTTGCCATATCTGGTCAGATGCGATTCTCTTCTGGGTTTTCGACAAAATCCAAAGAAAGATCTGGAACGTCGTTAATCCAGACTTAGCAATCCACCTTCAGTCACTTCCCTACCGACTAAACATGGCTTCCCTCTGCCTCTCTGCATGTATTTCCACGGCGAGCTTAGCTCACTGATGCTCCCTCCACAAGAATTTTATTCTTGGTGCCCTGTCTACGCAAATTTAAATCTAAATTCTGATTTTTAATGAGAAAATCTTTGTTTATTATTGTTCTTAAGTCCCAAATAAAATTAATAAAAAAAAAAACAACTTATACTTGATCTGAAATACACCCAAGGCAATCAAAAACAATAAATGTCTGTTTAGCTCTGTTATGTGATATCGTCAAAATTCATATATTTCCGTAAATGTCATTACTCTCAGTTGAAGGAGAAAATAAATAATGATAATAATAAAAACAAACAAATTCAAGCTTAGAATTGCTGTCAGGTAATTTTAATTATCGGAGAAACTTTTGATTTTTTAGTCGTTACTTTTTTTTTTTTTTTGGATAAATTGTCGTCTAAATTACGTGAAAATGAAAATAAGTGATATCGCGTTTCACCAAAATTACGCAAAAATATATTGAAATATTAAAGAATACATTTATTCAATAAAATCGCCATGGGCTTCAACCACAGACTCTACATGACTTCGAAATCATCTGCATTTCTCCCAGAGGCTCTCCTTGTTTATGTCGGCGAATCCTGACACAATGTTTACATTTGATTCATTTTTGGCGTTACAAGTTTTGTAGGTCTTCGCTTAACTGTGCCCCACACATAATAAAGGCGGTTGCTTTCTGGGAAGTTTGGTGGACAGAAATTGTCTGACAGTCATCACTGGGTGCTTCTAAATGTGTGGCAGAGTCCTTTTGCCAGACATAGAGAATTACAGCAACCACACTCTTGACCCAAAGTAGCACTACATCCTCAACGGACTTCTGTGTTGAGTCTGAGGTTCTGTTAGAAGAAGAATAGGGGCATAACATTGCCATCACTAGTGATCAGTTGAAACACCTTCGTAATCACCATTAGACTAATTCAACTCATACTGAATCCTCAGCACTGTCCTCAGCTTGACAGCCAAACACTCTGAAATGATTGTATTGGAGCATCCGGTACGAATGCCAAGCAGTACAACAGACCGTTCCCAAATTTCTGGCGGAGTGAAACATGCCTAAATAAATTATTGGTCATAGTTTGTTTTTTTGTATTTTTTTTTCTCGCAGGCGATACCCAATCATCCCTACCCTACCGTGCAACTGACAAAATCAAAATCAAATAATGCGCATGCGCGAAAAAGATTATATAAAATGGCGATAATTTACACATTGCATCCTGAAGATAGATAGATAGATAGATAGATAGATAGATAGATAGATATGAACAGGGTGAGATAGATAGATAGATAGATAGATAGATAGATAGATAGATAGATAGATAGATAGATAGATAGATGTGAAGAGACAGTGAGATAGATAGATAGATAGATAGATAGATAGATAGATATATAGATAGACACAGCGAGATAGATAGATAGATAGATAGATAGATAGATAGATAGATAGATGTGAAGAGACAGCGAGATAGATAGATAGATAGATAGATAGATAGATAGATAGATAGATAGATGTGAAGAGACAGCGATATAGATAGATAGATAGATAGATAGATAGATAGATAGATAGATAGATATGAATAGGATGAACAGGCTAGATAGATAGATAGATAGATAGATAGATAGATAGATAGATAGATAGATAGATAGATGTGAAGAGACGTAGATAGATAGATAGATAGATAGATAGATAGATAGATAGATAGATAGATGTGAAGAGACGTAGATAGATAGATAGATAGATAGATAGATAGATAGATATCAACAGGCTGAGATAGATAGATAGATAGATAGATAGATAGATAGATAGATAGATAGATATGAGCAGAATGAAATGAAATTTGTTTAACGCCATTTCAATTCCTTATGCGTCATTTTAAAGCGTAAACTTAGTTTTCTTGGGAGCTTCGAAATCATACCAATAGGTTCTATGTTATTCTGCTTTCACAATTGAATACATGTTAGACGATACTCTGCTTTTTCTACATGTACATATTTGTGTAGACATCATTTCTGGTAGCAGCATTGAGCGTATCACTGTTAGAATTTAGTTGATTTTATTTTGCTTTTAAATTATATTGTTGGTAAGTTTTTCATATAAAAATGCGTCACTCGCATTTTCCTACTTTCATATCTTTTTATATTCGTTTAGGTGTTTGCTATTTATCCATAGTTGAAACCTTAACAGGTGCTATCACGCCGGGTTAGGCTGGACCTGAGAACAACAGCAACAAAATGTGGTTCCACGCTCTTCAAAACCTTCAATCTCCCGATCAGAGGTCTCGCTGCCAGATGCAATTTACCGTCATACCCAGGACTAGATAAATGCGAACTGTATAAGATAGGTATTTACATAAATATATGTGAGCAAATAGCTAGCTAGCTAGATAGATAGATTTAAAATGCTGATACGGCCTCTGTTTGATTTAATACTTGCGCGTAAGCCTCCAGCCCTTTGTGGACATGACAAAAGAATTTTCTTTTTTATTTATCAGCCTTTATGAATCGAACTAATCCATATAAATACATCGAGTCAAAACAATCGCCCCATCGATCAATAATCTGGAGAAATTCACTTACATTTTTTCAAGTAATCCTTTGTGGCAGTCTGCTCGGTTTTTCTCACTAAATCGCCGAACTCTGTTTACAATATGGATAATTTTATGCTATATGTGTTTCTCTGTTAAAAAGATTATTCGTTTTCTTTCTATTTCGTTAAACAAAAAACAGCCGGTTTATTGGGTAACGCACAAAGAGAATATCTCTCGGGTGTAGGGAAAGGCAGGAAAGTTTTGTAATTTGCTTGAAGCATTGTGTATATTAGGTGTATTGTTAGGTCTTGAAGGCTATCACAATGCGTTTGGTAAAATAAAGGAAAGTAAAGAAGGTGTTAGGTATTACCTATTTATTATTCACTAACATTTTGAGATCAAAATCTCATCTTCAGAATGGTAGGAGAGCTTGTTTTCAAGTTCGTCCGTTCGTGGACCGTGCCTTTCAACGAATGGGCATCCTTCGTTGCTACTGCTGTCGTTAATTGTAGTGTGTATGTGCGTGTGTGTGTGTGCGTGTGTGTGTGTGCGTGTGTGTGTGTGCGTTCCTGTAAGTGTGTGTGTTTATGGTATGTGTATAAATGATTGATAGTTGGTGCCGTTTTGCGATCTGATGATATCTGTCTGCTTTAATTTAGGGTTTATATCAGTACGCTTTGATCGCGTTGACCGATAGTATGATTTGGCATTTTCGCGCCTCTATCTCTCAGTTTATAAGGTAAATGTAGTATCGCCGAGGTGGCAGCATGATAACTGGGTACTGAGTATTTACAGCATAATATCCGAGCTAATCGATATTATTACAAATAAGACAGTCACCAGAAGACAGAACAAGAAGTAGTAAAAGAAAGGAGAGGTTAAGTCGTTTAGCATCCCAGAGAGACCACTCCGATACTAATCATATACGACACTCCGAAACCCCAGACTGCTATTAGTCTTTATTTTTTTATAGCTACACCGGTCCAGAAACCATTCAATTCTTGAGAAAGCTAGAAGGGTGTTAGCTGCTCTACAACAGTAAAAATAATTTTGTTGTTTTCTTTGATATTAACTTTATTGAACAACGTATTTACAGTTTTATTCTTTGACTTTCATCATATTCATCATAGAAAGTGCTCAGACGAACTAAATTCATTGGTTTCGGCAGGCTTAACCTTCCCGTCTTGGACCTTCTACGGCACTTATTGCAACAAATCACCTACATTCCCTCTGTGTTTCATCGATGAGAAGTAGGTTCCACAACTGCTTTGTGTAAAAGACTCCTAAGAGGATGCTTCCCTGATCACTACAATCTTAAATTATTCAATTCTGGAGTTAACTGTTATCGTTTCCTCCTATCCATATAAGCTGTCTCTTAACGTAACCCTCTACCTAAGATCCACCCCAAGGAGATATACAGTGTGAACCTCTTCTTCTTCTTCTATGTGCCCTGTCCCTTCAGGACGTAGGCGATCATGGCTCTCCACGTCTCCCTATCTCTTGTGGCTCTTAGTATGTTTGCTCCTGTTGCTCCTGCAGCCCCCGTTCCGTCATCCACCTGATCAGGCCCTGCAAATGTTATCCGCTGCCTTCCTCTGTCTCCCCTTCCTTCTATCTGTCCAGTCAGTATCAGGTCCTCAGGCTCTCTTTCCTCATTGCATGTCCCAGGAACTTCAATTGTCTCTTCCTGATGCTCAGCATCAATTTCCTTTTTGTTGCCTTTCTATCTAACACCTCGTCGTTGCTTGTATGCTCAGTCCACGATATCCGTAGCATCCTTCTGTAGAACCACATTTCGGCCGCTTCCAGTTTTGTCCTCATTTTCGATGATATTGTCCAACATTCACTGCTGTGTTGAAGAACTGACATCACGTAGCTGTCTAGCACTCTTTTCTTCGTTTCTATTGAGATCTTCCTGTGTGTTAGTATTTTGCTCATCTTCTGGAACGCGTCCTTTGCCATGCCAATTCGCCTTCGGATCTCCGTAAAAATCATCCCAATAAACTGGCCAGCTGTTTCTATATATCTTGGTTGCATGTCACTGTCTGAGGCTCTGTAAAATAACTTCCAGTCCCCTCAGTGGCAGCACCGGCCCATTTTCTTTTACTCTGTCTATTCTTCTTTTGTCTCGGGTGGATAATGTTAGCATACGGCAGCGGAAAAATTTCTTGCCTCTTGTGATGCGGCCATACCATTTCAACACTCTATTCGCGATAAATGTGAAGTCTTTCAAGGGATCCATTTCATGTCTGATGCCCTTCCCCTCACTAGATTCCAGATAAAGTTTCAGCCGATGATCTTCAAACTGAAACCTCAAGGAACATGGCCGTTGATTCCATCGGAGCAGCCCAACTGCTCTAGCCGTTGACTTCAGTCTGAAAATCCTTCTGCCCCACAATGTCGCGTCATTACCGACTTGTCTATCTACATAGCTATGGAACTCAGCCTATTTCATTGTGCTAGATGGCTGTTTGCCTATTATCATCTTTTTAACAGTTTTTGCTTTCCTGTTGTATGGTTAGCCATCTTCTTTACTAGAAAAACAAAACCTGGAGAAGGAACCAATTTAGCAGCTGCTGCAACGACTTTGCGCATATAATACCGGCTAATGTTCAGAGACTTGAATAAATGCGTGGATGCAATATCGAACTACGTGCACAAACGTTTAAATCAAGCTTTGACCATGCCTTTTTCTCCAAATGGAAGTACAGGTTAACGATATAACAGACTAATATTTCATCTTTACAGTAACCTAATTATAGGCTTTTTTTATGGATTACTTTCTTTATTTGAGGATTAATCAAGACTTCAAAAGGATTTTATAATAGAGAAAGCTATCTAATCCCAAAGCGGTGATAGCGTGTACTCTGAATCCATCACAAAATTTTCAAAATGAGACTTTAGGAAATAGAAGTCTTTTTAATCACTTCACCCCAAAAAAGGTGGGAATGGCACTAGTACTCAGAGAAGTTAGAAGGAATGAAATTAAGGAAAAAAAAATAGGGAGAGTTTAAGAAAATAAAAAGAGTTGAAAATGGTTCAAGAAGATAGAAGACGACGATTGATGTTGAATTTAAACAGAGGAGAGTTCCACAGGCGGAAAGTGCAAGTAAAAAAACTATTGGCGAAGAATTGGTGGTTGCATTTAGCTATTTCAACGGTAAAAGAGTGGGACCTAGAAGCCAATCAAGTAACGCATATAAATTCATGTAGTAGGGGCATCAAGGAATAAAGCTTGTCAGAGTAGTATCCATGAAAATATTTGTAGAATTTGAAGAGAGAGAAAAGTCACGTCACGACGCTGAGAAAGAGACTGAAATCGAGATACCAAGTGAGGATCGATTATATTCTAGATCCTTCTTTGGATTTTGTGAAGAACATTGAGATTGACAAGTTATAGCAGCATTATTCAATGCACGGATAAATGGTGGATTTGTAAATGTGCAAGAGGTATTCTGAGAAGAAAAATGTTTCTGTCTCGACAGATTGACCCAACCTTACATACAGTAGATTGTTTTAATAGAAAGATTTTACAAATTTCAACCTGCAATGGCATATATATATATATATATATATCCTCTCTACTGGTTATATTACATATATATATGTCTTTATTGCAGTAGAGATGATATATATATATATATATATATATATATATATATATCCTCTCTACTGGTTATATTACATATATATATATGTCTTTATTGCAGTAGAGAGGATATATATATATATATATATATATATATATATATCCTATCTACTTCAATAAAGACTTATATGTGTCGTGATTTTGAATAGATCGGATTATATTGCAAAGATGCATAATATATTGGATGATCCATCTAAATTTACAGTTATCGGTCCAGTCGATACTCACGATAACACCGGCAAAATAGAAGCCAAACTTCAACGTTGGCTGTTGTCCAAGTATAAGGACAAATTAATTTCTAAGGACATCTATAGTAGGATCAGACCCGTGTGCTCGCAACGCCCTAGAATGTATGGCCTTTCAAAAGTTCATAAAGACGGAGTCCCACTCAAACCTATTTTGTCTATGGTGGTACTCCGCACAACATGAGTTGGCTAAGTGGCTGGCTGAGATTCTCCAACCTGTGTCTCTTGCTCTGTCTGCGTACAATGTCATCGATTCCTTCAGATTTTCTAGTTTCCTTAGAAACTTAAATTTTTCATCTAGGGATAAATTTATGGTCTCTTTTGACATTGTCAGTTTGTACAGAAATGTTCCATTAAACGATACTATTAACATTTGTGTAGGCATGTTATATAGAGAGAGTTTAGTGCCGCGGCAATTCCCGAGGAGTTATTCCTGGAATGTATGCGATTGCCAACTGAGGGGGTCGAATTTAGCTTTGACGGGACAATGTTTGCTCAGACGGACGGTGTTGCTATGGGTAGTCCTTTGGGTCCTGTCCTTGCGAATATTTTCGTGGGATTTCATGAGCGTCTGTTATTTGAGAGGGTAGCAGAACCTTTGATATATCAACGATATGTTGATGATACCTTCTCTTTGTTTGACAGCGCCATTGATGCTGAACATTTTTTAGTTCAGCTAAATTCTTTACATCCTTCCCTTCAGTTTACCATGGAGATTGAAAGGGATGGATGTCTCCCATTTTTAGATGTCCTTGTTCAGCGGCGGGACGGTGCTTTCGTGACTTCTGTTTTTCGCAAACCAACTTTCACTGGTTTGTATACTAATTGGAAATCGTTTGTCCCTAAGTCTCGTAAACTAGGTCTGATAGAAACCTTGGTTCACCGTGCCTTGAATATTTGTTCTCCTGAATGTTTAGAAAGTGAATTAATTCGCTTGCAGGAGATTTTCGAAGGCAACAGGTACCCGGTTAAACGGTGAAACGGGTAATTGATCGCAAGATCAAACGTTGTAAAGAACCTAAGGTTCAAGGACCTAGCCGCTGTCCCTTGTATCTGAAAATACCCTGGCTTGGTAGAAGATGTCAAACTGTAGCCGACATAATTCCGGCATGTGTTTCGTCCTGTTATTTTGCAGTGCAGTTACGTGTTGTTTTTCAGACTAGACCTGTGTTTTCTTCCTTCAGTAAACATAGGTTGTCCTATTTTCGAAAAAGTTCCATTGTTTATAAATTTAAATGATGTTGTGATGCGACATACATAGGACGTAACGATCTGAGGTTGGAGAAGCGGGTTTCACAACACGTCCCCGCTAATATACGTTCCAGTGGCTCTCTCAGACCTATAAGAACAACACAATCTGTTCTGGATTCTGCTATTGGCCGACATCTTTTGGACAATCAAGTGTGTACCTCGGCATATGAGGACAGCTGGTTTACTGTCTTGCACAGCGCTCGGTCTACACATCATCTACGTATTTTGGAAGCAATTTGCTTGAAAAATTCAACAGCTGAGCCTTTGCAGACAGAAAGAGCGGTTTTTACGCTCCTTACAATTGCTGGTGAGTCTGTGAGTGTAACATTTTTTCACTTTTAAACACTCTTGTGGAATGATATGTGTACACCCCCCTTACATTTTATGTTTTTTTTTTCAATAAATTTATTTTTAAACGAGTACCATCATCTCCTAGCATTGTAAGTAATTTATTTTGCCTTGTCCTTAATTCCCTTAAAATTAAAGCCAACGAGAACCTTTGATAAGAGTTGACCGAAAGGTTCCTCGGGTTTAAATAATATGACGTCTGTTCTTTATATATATATATATATATATATATATATATATATATATATATACATATATATATATATATATATTATGTGTATTTTGGCAGCATTTTTTCATTAATACAGGTTTCATTGAATAATATAGACAAGTTCTGTCTATTTATTTTGTGTAAGATCCGTTCGTATGATCTGATTAGCTTGATAGTGTTGTCATGGAAGGACGACAAGAAATCGCAATAATTGTTGATTTTTTTTTATCAGGTCTGAGCTTTCTGAGCTTTTAATAATTTAAATGTTCTATGTTCACTGAACATTAAATGTTCATCCTTTGATAATTGCTTATGTAAGCCGAAAGCTCAGACCTAATAAAAAAATCAACAATTATTGCGGATTTCTTGTCGTCTCAAGCTAATCAGATCATACGAACGGATCTTACACAAAATAGACAGAACTTGTCTATATTATTCTATATATATATATATATATATATTCTAAGCGTATATTGTTAAATATAACAGCCAATGAATGTCCATTATGATTAATCGTGAGCTGTTCTAAACATCATATTTTGGCTTTAATTTCAGGTGAAAATAAAGAAAGAAATTGTCCAACATTTGGATATTTTTTTATTATGCTGGTTCTAAGCTTTCGGCTCACATAACCCATCTTCAGAGAGGTTACAGAAATGTTAACATGAAGACATTCACCATCAAAGATGATATTATCTTGTTTTGACATAAAGCGTTTCTATGCGACGATAACAGTCGCTGAATCTCAGATGCAAGTCATAAATTTGTAAGGTATAAAACTTCGGTGTTAAACCACCTTCATCAGATAATAAAATGTGATTGATTTATTTGGTAATATATATATAGATAAGTAGATTTAAGATAAATAATATAATAAAAAATAAATTAAAACATGACGATAAAGAGGTCATTCAATGAGATGAATTAAGTGGGGTGGGTGGTTATGACATTTTAAAGAATGGTGTGTGAATGACTCACAGATATTAGTGTTTCAATGTTTTGCCACAGAAAGCCAGACAGGTCAAAAACTTCAAACAGAAAGAAAGAGAAATAGAAAAACATAAAGTAGAAAGACATAAAAAGAAAAAAAAAGAAAAAGAAAAAAAAAGAAACAAGAAAAAGAAAAGGAAAGACTTGCAAAGAAAAATCTAAACGTTGGAAAAAAAAATAGATTAAATATAAAATTAATAAAATGAAACCAACATAAAGGAAAAGAATACTGTAAAAGAATAAAAATCAAAATTAAAATTAAAATGTAAATAAAAAAATTATTATACTGTTCATAAATGAACAAATTGAAATAAATTATTATACTGTCCATAAATGCAAATATAATAATAATAATAATAATAATAATAATAATAATAATAATAATAATAATAAATTGCCAGTTAAAAAAAAACAATTTTTTAAGGTATAAAAGGAGTAAATAGTGAAAATATTGAGGTAAAATTGAGTTTTGCCATCATAAATTTTCCCATGCTCTGAAAGATAACTGTTATCAGCACATTTTTTAAAATGTTTGACATGTCTAGCTTTCTGTGGCAAAACATTAAAACACTATTGTCTATGAGTCGTACACACACCATTCTTTAAAATGTTGTAACCTCCCACCGCACTTAATTTATTATGTTTTTTATTATATTATTTTTATTTTTGTTTAAATCTCCTTATCTATATATATTACCAAATAAATTAATCACAGTTTACTGGCTGATAATAATGTTTTAACACCGAAACTTTATAGCTATTAAGTTGCAGTATGCTATAATAATAATAATAATAATAATAATAATAATAATAATAATAATAATAATAACTTGAACAGATGAAACAGCGCTGGCAAGACAAACCTCTGCATGGCCAATATCCAGTACGTGCCAATAAATCTAATGTTGACAAAATTAATACTTATCGATGGTTACGTGCATCTGGATTAAAGTCCGAAACTGAAGGCTTTATTCTTGCAGCACAAGACCAAAGTCTTTTCACGAGAAACTTTCAGGCAAATATTATGCATAATAATATGGATCCAAAATGCAGGTTTTGTGATAAACACCAAGAAACAATAGACCACCTAATCTCAGGCTGTTCTGTGCTTGCCCCAAATGAATATAAAAATCGCCACGATAGAGTTGGGCAATATTTACATTGGGCAATATGCAAACATTATGGAAAAGCTGTAGGCAAACACTGGTAAGAACATCACCCAGCACCGGTTACAGAAATAGAAGATGTAACCATTCTATGGGATTACACCATCTACACAGACAGAAAAATTGAAGCAAACAGGCCAGACATTATTGTTAAAAACCAGAAGGAGAAAACTTGTCTATTAATTGATATGGCTTGTCCAGCGGATTGTAACATAGCAATCAAGGAATTTGAAAAACTGTCAAAATATAAAGACCTGGAAATTGAAATAGAAAAAATGTGGAAATTGAAAACAAGAGTTGTGCCAGTGATAGTAGGTGCACTTGGAATGATAAAAATTGGAACAAAACAACACATTGAAAGAATCCCTGGAAACCCCAGCTTAAGAGATATACAAAAAATTGTCTTATTAAGTACAGCCCACACACTAAGGAAAACTTTATCTATGTAATGCTGGAGATGATAGGGAAGATAGAAAAACATGAAATGGAGCCATAACAACATGCCACTACCTGCCTTAGGTCTCCCCGCAGACTTGGTTGGTAGTGAGACCAATGCAGAAATCGAAATATGATGAAAAATGACATAATAATAATTACGTATAGATCTGTCTGCGGATGACTATTTACGCTCTCACTCCCTGATTGAGCACCCTGGAAGAATGGTAGACTTTTCACAATCAGTAGCTAGTCTAGCATCTACGCATCGTTCATTCAGTAATAAATTAGATCACTCTTAGCCACTGGCGTATGTTTACATGGTATATCACATGCTAAAGGTCTACGTACTTCTACCGAGCGCCCATAGCTTAGAGGTAGAATCGTCGATTCATGACAATTCGGTTGGGTTACAATCCTGACTAAAAGCAATCTGATGTCTAACGGTACTGATGAGCTGTGATACAGCGAAACGGATGTGTATGCGGATGACTACATATAAGTATAACATATTTCACTACAATCTCAAGGGATTTGATAATTTTGATTTTTTTCTTATGTCTTTCTGTAAGATACTCAATAGTATATATATAAATGTATATGTATGCTATCATTTTTAACGGCATATCGATATTTTAATGTCATTTTTTACGGTACAGTCCCACACATATAATATAATATTTAAAATGTATCACCTTCTTCGAATATAATTCAATTAAAATTTAGCACCTCTAACGCCATATAACAACAAATAGGGAAAGAATTCAGTTTAACTATTTAACTCTCTCTGCAAAGTAAATATTACGCTAAAAGTCTTCTTCTTCTTTTTTTATGTGCCCTGTCCTTTCAGGACGTAGGCGATCATGGCTCTCCACGTCTCCCTATCCCTTGTGGCACCCAGTATGCTTGCTCCTGTTACTCCTGCAACCCCCGTTCCGTCATCTACCTGATCAGGTCCTGCAAATATGTTATCCGCTGCCTTCCTCTATCTCTTTTGCCTTCTATCTGGCCAGTCCGTATCATGTTCTCCAGGATTTCCTTCCTCATTGCGTGTCCCAGGAACTTCAGTTGTCTCTTCCTGATGCTCAGTATTAACTTCCTTTTTGTTGCCATTCTTTCCAACACCTCATCGTTGCTTGCACGCTCAGTCCACGATATCCGCAGCATCCTTCTGTAGAACCACATTTCCGTTGCTTCCAGTTTTGTCGTCATTTTCGATGATATTGTCCAGCATTCACTGCTGTATTGAAGAACTGACATCACATAGCAATCCAGCACTCTTTCCTTTGTTTCTAGTGAAATTTTCCTGTGTGTTAGTACTTTACTCAGCTTCTGGAACGCATCCTTTGTCATGCCAATTCATCTTCGGATCTCTGTGTCGTACTTTCCATCTCCTGTTAGAACACTTCCTAGGTATTTAAATTTTTGCACCTGCTTTATTCTTTATTCTGGTATCTACCCACCTGTATTTGGCATTTTGGGTTGCACCTTTTGCGGATGACCATGCATTCAGTTTTCTTAAAGTTTATTTGAAAACTTTTTTTTTAACTCTCTACTGCTACGTTCTGTAGGAGGTCTTGTAGTTTCCTTTCCGTGCCAGCACCGTATCATCTGCATACCTTATGTTGTTCAAGTTGTGGCCTCCAATATCTCTAAATCAATAAGTGATAATTCGATCCAACTCCTCTCATAGATTTCTATTGTTATTCATTTATTTATGTATTTATATGAAAAACAAAACGTGATCATTTTTTTTATAGTTTTTTTTTATTTTCTAGTTGAACTGCAAAATATAGTTTCAATCACAGTTCATGTCACCAGTTCGTCGCCGTCACCAATTCATCGCCGTCACCAATTCGTCGCCAACACCAATAATAAATCTCAAACCCTCGTCAGTAAATTCTTTCTTTTAATTTAAAAGGAACCCAAACAATAAATTTCAGAAAGACACACTTTTCACGAAAAAAAAAAAAAAATCAGCATATCGACCACAGACAAATTTAATCCTTTCAAAAATCCTGTCTCTGATCAATGATGAAGATTAGGGATTATTCTTCTTTTTTTTTTTAAATTGCATTTAATCCGTTAAATATTTGGGACAACAGCTGCCGAGAAAAAACTTGATGTCGGATTTTTTCGACGGCTACTCTGCGCAGGGATATTAAAATCAAGCTGATCCAGAAATTTAAATACCTGGAAGTGTTCTAACAGAGGACGGAAAGTGTAACTCTGAGATCCGCAGGTGTATTGGCATGGTCAAAAATGCATTCCAAAATCTGAGTAGATTACTGAGAGACAAGAGACAGGAAGGAAAGTATGGAGAATGTGATACTCACAAGGTGGAAACAGGGAAAAAGAGACAGAGGAAAGCAACGCGTTGAAGACTCGATAGGCTTAAGTAATTATTTGGAAGAGCAGGTTTGAGAGAAATAACCAGAGAAAAGGTGTTAATAGCTTCTAGGGATAGTGTTGTGGACTCAGGATAGGTCCGAAAGAAAAATACGAATTCGGGTATTAGTGAAGCATAGATATTTAACGAGAAAACAAATACAAAGAATGTTACACGTCAGTCTGACTGCCAAGTATTAGACCGGGGTGATTCAACCAAACTCAAATCCACCTCGAGAGGCATATTCTCCCGGTATTCATAATTATAGGACGAGTTCATTATTGACCAAAACGGGTAGGTCCGATAACAGATAGGCGTGTGGAAAGCCATGATCGCCTAAGTCCTGAAAGGACACGGCACGTAGAAGAAAAATACTGTACTCAGGAAGTTACTGTTCCTGCGTCACACAGATAACACTGATCGTTTTTGCTACTTGGAAGAGGGGTTGTACTTAGGTCAGGGAACATGTGACACTGTGGCGGCGACCTGGGTGTAATGACTATTATCTATAATAACTATTACCCTGACCCCAACAAACAGCTCATCCTCAACAGAGGCTCATCCCTTGTTCCCTGTCTGGGATGTGCTTTCCGGCTTTCTTTTTTCCAATCATCTCACTTTTTTTTTTCAATTGGAGTAGATAGATCTATCTATCGCCCGGTTCACACTCCACCCCCGTCTATTGAACTGGTTAAGAGGCTCATCCCTTGTTCCCTGTTTAGGATGTGGTTTCCGGCTTTCTCTTTTCCAATCTTCTCACTTTGTTTGTTTTTTTTTCAATTGGAGTAGATAGATCTATCTATCACCCGGTTCACACACCACCCACGTCTATTGAA
Source organism: Ascarosepion bandense (assembly GCA_037127315.1). NCBI lineage: Eukaryota > Metazoa > Mollusca > Cephalopoda > Sepiida > Sepiidae > Ascarosepion > Ascarosepion bandense. The sequence goes on from JBBBDQ010000399.1 coordinate 1,524,779, forward strand.
CAGGTGAAGAGGCTCATCCCTTGTTCCCTGTTTAGGATGTGGTTTCTGGTTTTTCTCTTTTCCAATCTTTTTTACTCTTCTCTGTTTTTGTTTTCTTTTTCAATTGGAGTAGATAAGCTGAACTATCGCCCGGTTCACACTCCACCCTCGTCTATTGAACAGGTGAAGAGGCGCATCTCTTGTTCTCTGTTTAGGACGTGGTTTCCGGCTTTCTCTTTTCCAATCTTTTCACTCTTAAGTAGCAACCTACGCATCAGTGGCGTTACCGCCTTGCTCGGGGTGATACAATTTTTAAAAAAATTCATAGATGGGCCGCTAAAAATCACGGACATTCTGAGGACTTCTCTGCCATTCTGATGATGAGATTATAGTCTCGAAATATCAAAGTAATAATAAATACGTCATATAAACACCTCCCGACCTTCCTTTATTTCATTCAACGCATTGTGACAGCCTTCAAGACATAACACACACACACACACACACACACACACACACACACACACACACACACACACACACATATATATATATATATATATATATATATATATATATATATATTCAGATAAAAGTAAAATTAAATTAATTCTTGATAATGGCTAAAAGTATAGCTAAAGCTTTTATAAATAAATCAATGGGGCAATTTATATATAATTTATGTTCTATACATATATATATATATATATATATATATATATATATATATATATATAAGATCACATAGAAACTATATAAAAACTAAAACACAGCTTCCTGTCTATCATTTTTAACAAAACTTGAATAAATGAGGCATTGCTGCCTAAATACACAATTATATATATATAGTGTTTAATTGTGATAGTTGTTATTTTTCAATGTTTATGACTAATGAAAGCAGGTTTATTATCGTAATGTACTCAATAGCGGGGTGAAGATAGAGCGTTTATAGAATTAATCAATTCAGCAGCACATTTCCTTAAGGAAAGATACCATTGAGTCCACAGATTTCGTATGCATCAACTTAAGAGAGGATAGCAGAAATTATGGAAGCAGTCATATGCATATTTATAGGATACAAATCTTATATCTTCTAACAGTTAACTAAAACACACAAAGTAAAATTGCACACCCGCAAAATCGGATCCAAACGACTAAAAGCATTTTGGAAAAACCAAGTAAAGCAAATTTCCCAAGTCAGTGTGAAAAGCAAAATTCTAGATCCCAGTTGGATAAGAAACAGAAAATTCATATTACAACGTCAGTCAAACGTGTTTTCACACCTAAAGAAGAAAGTGCCTCTGGGAGCCGGTTGCATGTCTGAAATCCACTACTTAAACACGTCTGTGACTGGTCGACAGTGAGAAAGGTGCAGAAATCAGAGAGGCCAGAGAACCGACAAACAGGTCCGTCGCCGACTCAACACAAAAAAAAAAAGAACAAGGAAAAGAAAACAACATCAACATGATATCTTCAACTGCCTGTAAAACTGATTACATCTCTCACCAGCAAGAAAGGAGACGGAACGCAGACTTTATTAGTTAAGTAGACTGATTAATAGTTCTACACACACGCATTCTGCTACTTACTACTATCTCTGTTTGACTCTTTTCCCCTCTCTCATATTATATCTCACTCACAGTCTTTTTCTCCTTAAATTGAACAACCCTTGTTTTCCACCTATTTAGCGGCGGAGACATAAAAAAGAAAGAAAGAAACATTGTTCTGTTGAATTACAGACAGCAAAACATAGGCACTTTTTTGTTCAACCAACATTCGCTTAAATCTAAAAGAGATTTTTCTATCAAGCAAAATATCTAAAAGAAATATGCAAATTATTTATTGTGTATCTACTTTATTACATATAATATTTTCTAATTTTAGACAAATATTCCTTATTGCGTTGTCTTTTCTTGAAATTTTTGTATTTTGTTGAAAGGATATCCCACATTAAATTCTCTCTTTTAATCCGAAGAACTGTTCCGACAGGAGATGGAATGAAGATCCGAAGGCAAATTGGCATGGCAAAGGACGCGTTCCAGAAGCTGAATAAAGTACTACGACACAGGAAACTTTCACTAGAAACTAAGAAGGGTGTACTTTTTTTTTTTTATCCTATCACCCCAAGCAATGCGAAAACGCCACTGATGCGCAGCGGGCTACGTAAGAGTGAAAAGATTGGAAAAGAGAAAAACCGGAAACCACATCCTAAACAGGAAACAAGAGATGAGCCCTCTTCACCTGTTCAATAGACGTGGATGGAGCGTGAACCAGGCGATAGTTTACTCTATCTACTCCAATTGAAAAAATAAATAAATAAAAAGAGTGAAAAGATTAGAAAAGAGAAAAACCGGAAACCACATCCTGAACAGGAAACAAGGGATGAGACTCTTCACCTGTTCAATAGACGTGGGTGGAGTGTGAACAGGGCAATAGTTTACTCTATCTACTCCAATTGAAAAAAAAAATGAAAAGAGTGAAAAGATTGGAAAAGAGAAAAACCGGAATCCACATCCTAAACAGGAAACAAAGGATGAGCCCTCTTCACCTGTTCAATAGACATGTGTGTAGTGTGAACCGGGCGATAGTTTAGTCTATCTACTCCAATTGAAAAAAAATATAAAATAAAGAGAGTGAATATATTGGAAAAGGGAAAAACCGGAAACCACATCCTAAACAGGAAACAAGCGATGAGCCTCTTCACCTGTTCAATAGACGTGGGTGTAGTGTGAACCGGGCGATAGTTTAGTCTGTATACTCCAATTGAAAAAAAAATAAAATGAAAAGAGTGAAAAGATTGGAAAAGAGAAAGCCGAAAACCACATCCTAAACAGGAAACAAAGGATGAGCCTCTTCACCTGTTCAATAGACGTGGGTGGAGTGTAAACCGGGCGATAGTTTTGTATATGTACTCCAATTGAAAATAAAATAAAATAAAATGAGTGAAAAGATTGGAAAAGAGAAAAACCTGAAACCACATCCTAAACAGGAAACAAGGGATGAGCCTTTTCACCTGTTCAATAGACGTGGGTGGACTGTGAAACGGGCGATAGTTTCGTCTATCTACTTCAATTGAAAAAAAATAAATAAATAAAAAGAGTGAAAATGCTATGTGATGTCAGTTCTTCAATAAGGCAGTGAATGTTGTACAGTATCATCGAAGATGAAGGAAAAATTTGAAGCAGTGAAAATGTGGTTCTACAGAAGGATGCTGCGGATATCATGAACTGAGCATGTGGTTTTGGAAAAACTGACGAAAAGAAATTTAATAGCGAGCATCAGGAAGAGACAACTGAAGTTCCTGAGACATGCTTGGAGAACCTGATACTGACAGGCCAGATAGAAGGAAAAAACAGACAGAGGAAAGCAGTGGATAGCATTTTTGAAGAACCTGAGCAGGTAGATGACAAAACGAGGGTGCGTGTTGTCACAAGAGAAAACGTGCTAAGAGCCACCAGTGATAGAGTGACATGGAAAGCCATGATCGCACACAGAAGAAGAAAAAGAAATTTAGTAACCCCACAGTATCACTTATTACAGTTCTAAGTGTAAAGTTAGTGGGGAAATACTCCAGACGAAACCGTAATAGAATTTTTTAGTAAGGCGTTCTAATTTTTCAGCAGAAGGTGATAAAGCATCAAACTGAGTGGAGAAAAGAAGAATCGAAGTCATAACCTTATTTAATATAATATCACAGAGCCGCCAGTAATCACAAGAAGCAAACGTGTGAGAGCTTTTACGGTTTCTCGTTCTATCAAGAAAGTTGTTGCTTCATTGAAAACATTTTCACTCCAAACTAAAGGAAAACGCATTGCCTTTGTTCAGGAATAAATGTCAGTATAACTGTAATAATACAGCGGTTATATGCATAATGTAAATACATTACTGATGATTTTTCTCTAGAAATGCATTGGAAATCGTAATGAAATTTTTCGGGAATAAATGCAAGCGTTACTGATAGAATTGGGTGATTTTAATTAGAAAATAAAATAGCAATGCTAGGTTCTGGTTTCCTACAAAATAGAAAATGTGTCAGGTTTAAGCCGAATTGCGAGTTTCCAGTTAGACATCTTGATATGCAATGCTATAAATGCCTGTAAAATAAATAAAAAGAAAATAATTTACAAATATTTTCCACTATCATTTGTATTCTCCACAAGTTGAACATTTTTTTGTGGGTTGTCAGTGTGTAATAATTTATTATATTGAAAACTTTGACAGTCTGAGCGTTCTTTTGCATGATGGGTGATGTATTTATTTTCGTTTCGCTTTGGACAGCTAAATAAGAATATAACTTCAATGTTTCCTTGTTACAAATGCAGCCTAAATATTGGCTTCGTGCTACGATTATTTATTTATTTTTAGCATTCTATCTCGAAAGGTTTTAAATTCGACAACTCGGGGAAGCAGAATGTATTTTACATCGGTACATTAATGATCCGTTATATAATAAGGAAGGAAGCAATTATTTTAAAGAACAAATTTTTATTTTTTAAATAAAATCACTTTCTTCCTTGTCAACTTTATGTCATTGCTGGCTATTACTCATGTAGATCGAGCATTATATACTGAAATGTTCAGATCACTTTTCAGTTAATATTGTTCACTGTTGTTAGCCCAGTGCAAAAGTCGAGAGCCACTCAAGAATGAAGTGGTACTGAATTAGGTTGTTGAAAGTATATAATGGTTGAACCGAGACTTGAATATTGTTGTGATCACGACAGCAGGTGCGATTGGTAAATTGTCACCATTTTATATTTTTATTTCACGAATGCGCCTAATGTTTTTGCTTTGTTTTATTTTTTGATTGCTCAATATAGTATGGTCAGTTGGGCACCGTTTTTGAGAAAATTAGCACCATGACAAAATTTACTTGGCTAGTAAGTTGAAAACGGCATTCCGTACTGCTTCATATTCACGCCGAAAGCTTCTATAGAAACATTTCAGTGTGTTTGGGTGTAAATCTTAGGACAGTGCAGAGGATTCGGAAAGTTAGATGATATATCCAGTTAATATCATGGTGTTTGGATGGGACGTTATAACTCCGTTCATATTCCCACTGGGACTCACTCAGTACGGAGGCCTATATCAAATGGCTTGAGAAGGTAGCTCTGCACTGGGTCAAGAGGAAAACCATATGTCTGGCAACAGGACATAACACACAAGCAGAAGAACCCAGTCATGGCTGTCAAAAATTTGTACCACCAAACCTCCCCTTACATCGGGTCACCTAACTCCCCAGACTGCAACCTCCTTGATTATTATATGTGGGGAGCAGATGAGCAAGAGACTAACAAGACTTCTTTTAACATTAAAGATGAACTGAAAACATGGAGTATGACAGCATTAAAAACTTAAACAAGGAGACTGTCCTAAAGAGATGCATGAGATTTGCAATCATCTTGGTTGAATAAATTTTGTCTTTCGTATTTTAAGATATTTTTCTGTAATTTATGAAATATATATTTTATTTAATCATTTCATCCTGAGCAAGGCAGTTTTACTGCTACTGGTGTGCGAGGGGTTACATAGTGATTAGAAAGAGTAACAAGTTACATGGGGCGTCAGAGAATGAGTAAGAGAAGGATGAGAATACTGGTGTGATGAGAGTAGAGTAAACGGAGAAAAGAACGCGGGGAAGGATGCGATCCAGAGAGATAGGACATGACAATTGAGCTTACATTTAAATGCTTGGAGATTGTAGCTGTCGGGGAAGCAAGTAAACGGAACGGAATTACACAGGCGGGACGTGCGAGCAAAGAAGCAAGAGTAGAAGTTGCGGTTACATTTGATTTGTTTCACTGAAAAGGGGTGGGACCAAGGTGCTAGTCTAGTAGCTCGAGTAAATTCATGCAGAGGAGGCACCAGTGAGCTAAGCTTGTGGAAGCAGAGGCCGTTAAAAAATTTATAGGAAAGACATAGGGAAGCCACATCACGCCGATGAGAAATTAACTGCTACTGAGCTACCAAGTCGGGATCGATCACTTTGCAGATTCTCCGTTGGATTTTGTCAAGAACCCCGACATGAATAGCAGGGGCAATCGACCAACTGTGACAGCAGTATTCAATACACAGGCGGATGGTAGATTTTTATATGTGCAAGATGAATTCAGACGAGAAAAAACTTTCAGGCCCTACAGAGGGAACCGACTTTCCTAGCAGCAAATTTATCTATGGATTCGATGTAGTCATTCCACTTGAGGTCGACTGAGAAATGTAGGCCGAAGAAGCGCAGTGTTTTGTTTCAGAAAATGAAATGTCAGTATTTTTGCCTAATTTAGACGGCAATTTGCCTAATTTAGACGGCAATTTGCCTAATTTAGACGGCAATTTGCCTAATTTAGACGGCAAATGCATCCTGTGCATTTTGGGACTGAGTAAGGTTGGAGAAATTGAAGAAACAACAGCTTGTTCTCATATATTTGATATTTATGGTCAAAAGCTATTACAATAGGTTTGGGGATGATTTGACTCTCTGTATATGGTATAGCGGGTTTTAGCTGTAAATGTCTGAATTTTTGGAACTAACGAATGTCACATAAGCCGTGAAAATATCGTTAGAGTACGGAGAGGGTTGTGGTGCAATGGATATCGGCTCGGAATAAGAAATCGAGGAGCCGAGTTCGAATTCCAGTTGAATTCCCTGCATTTACTTAGGCGCAAATACCTTTCGGAAAGAGATTAATCCGTCTCTTTTCTCCAGTTATGGGTTAAATAGCCTTGACGCGAAAGCAGTCTACCGCAGAATGTAATTGCAACCTATTGCGTGATAATTTTCTGCCTAGTCAATCATGTCACTTTCAAAAAATGATCGCCCAAGCGTGTATTACGTACGGCAATTAACTGATTGACTGACAGAGAGGGTGGCTACGTTTCATCTGTGAGAAACGAATGGCAAGTAATTTATCATCCATAAATCAAGGAGATGCTTTGGATACAATCAAGATTGAAGTTTGATCATGGTCCAGCCCAGGTATTGCAGCGATACTCCATGTATTGTTCTAATCTGACTCTTGTAAAAATTTATCCTGGCGCGGGGAGACAGATATCTGCTAGGGCAGTACAAAGAACCAACCGATCATTTCCCCAGTCTCCTTTGCGATGGCTCGAGTTCCACGGAAGATTTTTAGTTCCAAATGACGATCAAAGCAAAGAAGTAGCCTCATTGGGAGCACGGCCGTTCATCATGACTGGAGACAATGCAGAGCCTGCTCGGTGATGATGAAACATTACTAACCTGTTTTTTTTTGGTGTTGATGGTTATATGTTTCCCTTCATTGAGCTTCCTCTCACTTCATTAAACAAATATTATCAGTAGTAGTAGCACTAGTAATATTAATATTATTAGTATTAATAGCAGTAGGAATATTATTAGTGATAGCAGCAGTAATAGTAGTAATAATGTAATTATTAGTAGTAGTATCAGTAGTAATGTCGTTATTAATAGTAGTATCAGTCGTAGTAACATCATTATTATTAGTAGAAGTAGCAGTTGTAGTAATATTACTATTAATAGTAATAATAGCGGTATTAATATTATTATTACTACTACTAGTAGTAGCATCATTATTGTTATTAGAAGTAGTAGTAGCAGTAACATTTGTGCATATTGTATAATCAATTCCAATGAGGAAAATAACCAGAACGACAATGGTAGTTGTAATTCTGAATTACTTTATTCTCGTACCAGCGAGATACCAACACAAAAAATGCACTCGGCCCCTGAACACTCAGTTGTTCATTTAATTCCGGAGGAGTTAAATTATGTCTTCTCGTGTCAGCCCGTGTATGGCACCCATTATCTAAAGAGACATTTCACTTTTTTCTGCAAAAGTGAACAGATATGTAAACATGTTACGGAAATTAACGAAATTTAGCGAAACTTGGTTATAAGCAACCGACAATTTGTAATGAATTATTTTGAACATTATTTTTACCGATACTCGTATTTAAGTAGATATTCTGTTTTTAATTAAACAGTATTGGATAGCCTCTTGATGGTCGGGTGGTCAAGACGGTACTAGATCAAATGGTATACTTCCCCTATGTAATAGGGGTCGCAGGTTCGAATCCTGCTGGGTAGCACACATTTTCGTCATAAAAATTTATCGTGAAATAATCAGGCCGGTAGATATAAATATAAAATACTGTTTAATTAAAAACAGAATATCTACTTAAATACGGGTATCGGTAAAAATAATGTTCAAAATGATTCATTATATATATATAGTATTTTTGATTGTTAACTAACCGGACGGAGATCCGAAGGCGAATTGGCATGGCAAAGGACGCGTTCCAGAAGATGGGCAAAATACTAACACACAGGAAAATCTCAATAGAAACGAAGAAAAGAGTGCTAGACTGCTACGTGATGTCAGTTCTTCAATACGGCAGTGAATGCTGGACAATATCATCGAAAATGAGGACAAAACTGGAGGCGGCCGAAATGTGGTTCTACAGAAGAATGCTACGGATATCGTGGACTGAGCATGCAAGCAACGATGAGGTGTTGGAAAGAATGGCAACAAAAAGGAAATTGATGCTGAGCATCAGCAAGAGACAAATGAAGTTCCTGGGACATGCAGTGAGGAAAGAGGGCATGGATAACCTGATACTGTGAAAAGACCCGTGTCTCTTTGGCTGGTGTCACTGAAAATAAACTTTAACAAATGAAAAATGAATACAGGCATCATTTTTTTTCTTTCCCAAATTTTACTACACTACAAGGCCCAAGAACCACTTAAGTTAGGGAGTTACTGAATTGGCAATGTGATATAAACGTTAGAAAAAAAGCTAGAAAATTAGTACATGGAGGATAAATAACGATTGAGTCTCGACTTGAAGAAATAAGAATTGTCGTGTTGGAGGAAGCAGCCACGTGAGAACCTGTTACACAAAGTAATGAGTCTTGATAAGAAGCTTCCTGACTGGAACATCCTTCTTACCATTGAAATGATGGATGTGGATATAGCAAAGTAGGCTTTGAATTTAAAGGTCTGAACTAGTGACCAAAGCCGTCTTAACGCATGAACCCGATGGGCACTTGCCTGGATATCCCACGAGTATAAAAACTCCATGCTTATGTTATATAAACCCAATTTTAAGAAATCTAAAGCTAGAAATTGCTACGAAAATATATGTCATAATAATAATATGTCATAATAATAATATGTCATAATAATAATATATATATAATAATATGTCATAATAATAATATATGTCATGATAATAATATATGTCATAATAATATATGTCATAATATATGTCATAATAAGATGTATTTCATTTGAGTTGATTCTCGGATAAAAAATGTACAAGAATTTTCCCTTTTGACCTAGAAAAGGCGAGAAATGGCAAGGACATTTTGAAAATAAATTATTTATATTGTTAAAATCTTTAACCTTCCGAGTATCTTTATTCTTCTTTTCTTTCATTTGCTCTCTCTCTCTCTCTCTCTCTCTCTCTCTTATTTTTTCTTCATTTTGTCGCAATTTTGACAAAATAGGGGCTCGTTTAAAGCTCTGATATTCATTTCTGTTATGTCGCCAAGTATAATGAATAACTCAACAACAGATTCAGAATATAAGTTGTATTCCGCGGAAAGACGGTTAGCATGTACAGAAGTGATTAGTAATATTTACAATAGAAAAGATACAATAGTCCAATCCGTCGTAAGACGTGTGTATACGTGATTACTTCCGGTACGCCACCGGAAGTGTGTCTAACTCTCGCACTGACTCACAAGTGACTCTCTACGACTCTTCACGACTCTGTACGACTCATTATTTAGTCGTCCCTCCCAGTAAGGGCAACATATGACACATGGTCAGTTTATATCTGGGATTTCCGAGCATGAAAAAAATTAGATCATTGTATCAGGAAAAAAATGGTAAGTATCCTTCCACATTTCAACATCCAACCTTCAACCTTCTGATATTTAAATTATGTCGTCTTCGGACGTGTTTGGCACAAGGCTATTTTACCATGCATCGCCGAACCCTACAGCTCTTCAGATATAGAAACTGATTTTGTATTTGTGTTTGTTTAAATATGTCATTTTCTTGTCTATATTTCAGCGATGAGGTAGTATTTACACTGTGTACATTATTCGTACTATTGTCTCCATCTTTGTTGTCATTTGTACGACGTTTCGGCCGTTGTACGCTCCGACCTTCTTCAAATGCTAGGTATTTCAAACCTAACCCTTTATTACAAAATATTAGGAATTTCGAACCAAACCCTTTATCGCAATCACTGGGATATATCATTTTCATCCCTTGCGTAGAGTCTCTTTTGATAGTCATGAGTTAACTCTCTCTACTCCTCTGAATTACTTGTTCACCACCGCTCTTGCCTGGTTTGCACTACAGCAGTTGTGAACAATTAAATAATGTAAACAATGTCATTTTCTGTTGAAGAATTACTTTCGTCATCCAATTTGTGTGAAGTGTTTCACTGATTAAAAAATTAGTTACTGCAACGAGCTAACACCATAAGTGCATGAAAGTGTATTTCACATGACATAAAGTGTATGAAAGTTTATATTCTTTATTACTTAAGCAACATTTTTCAGAGCAGGAATCTTAGCATAAATTTGCCATTTTTTTTTTCTGACACGTGTGTTTCCCGTAATTCTCTTTCTTACCCACTGAGTTTTGCCATTTCATGAAAAAAAAAAAAAGATCATTGTGTCAGAAACATATTTTTTTTAATCATTTCACCCCAAGCAAGGCATTCCACTGCCACTATTGCGCTTGGGGCTACATAGGGGAAGGTAAATAGAAAGAGTGGTTAGATATAGGAAATGTCAGAAGTAATAAATAGTTGGGTGGGTGGGAAGAGTGTTTGAAAGAATGGAAGCGAGTTAGTTTGTGAGGAGGTGTCTATTGACCTTACATTTAAACTCCTGGAGATTGTAGCCGTCGGGGAAACAGTCATGTGGAAGGGAATTCCACAGTAGGGAAGTGCGAGAAAAGAAACTGTTGGAGTAGAAGTTGCGGTTGCATTTTATCGGTTTCACTGTAAAAGGGTGGGATCTAGTTGCTAATCTAGTATCTCGTGCAAATTCGTACCTAGGGGGCACCAGTGATCTAAGTTCATCGGAGCAGAAGCCGTGAAAGTATTTATAGAAAAGACACAGGGAAGCCACGTCGCGCCGGTGAGAGAGAGGCTGCAGGCGGTCTGCTAAGTCGGTATGGTAAGTATTTGGGTATTTTAATGCTGCTGAGTGAATTTGACCTTTTCTTGAAAAACATGTCAAAATGTATCGAAATCCTGGAAAAAATGTATATCTCATATTTATCAAATATTTGTGAGAGATTTATAGACTGATGATTACAACAGATGCTTTAAACGATTCTTCAAAATCACAAGAGTCAAAGAATTATTTAATAATGTGAATTCCATTCAAGACATAAGATCAATAGACACCTCCTAACACACTAACTCGCTCCCATTCTTTCAAACACTCTTCCCATCTGCCCAACCCTCATCCTCAGTATCCTTACCCATCTATCACCTTCCTCCTGATATTTCCTATGTCTAATCACTCCTTCTCTTTACCGTTCCCTATGTAGCCCCATGCGCAGTAGTGGCAGTGGAATGCCTTGCTTTGGGGTGAAATGATTAAAAAAAAAAAGATCAACTGACAGTTATTAGTCCGGCAAAGGAAACTCGAGTAGCCACGTGTGTCCGGAGAAGGAAACTCGAGTAGCCACGTGTGTCCGGAGAAGGGAACTCGAGTAGCCACGTGTGTCCGGAGAAGGGAACTCGAGTAGCCACGTGTGTCCGGAGAAGGGAACTCGAGTAGCCACGTGTGTCCGGAGAAGAAAACTCGGGTAGACACGTATGTCCGAGGAGGGAAATTGAGTAACCCCGTATATACAGAGGATGAAACACGATTTACCATGCATGTCTGGAAGAAGGACCTCGAATAGCCACGTATGTCTGGAGGGGGGAAGTCCAGTATCCACTTATGTCCGGAATATTAGGTGAAAGGTTGTGAGCCTGTGGAACGCTGTCTTGATGTCCATACCCATCTTTTCTCATTGAGGAAAAGATCTAACATCCACTGCTGTAGATTTTTTTTATGAGAACAAAATTTCAGTATTAAATTGCCGTGGTCAGTCATACGATAATATATCAAATATGTCTGGACGATATACTGGTTTGCATGCACGGATTCATCAACTCAGTGAGTTTGCCATTTAGGACCCCTGTGTTCTATATGGCCTCACCTTGCTGGGAGTAAAAGCAGCAGAGTGTTGTCTACAGATTGTAAAGTACTTTTATTTGTTCAGTATCTGTATTCCTTCTTTTTTTTCTTTTTTACTGGTTCTACTCATTGCTGGAATATAATGACATAATCTCTAGGAAATATTTTGTCGCCAAGCTTCTGTCTGACACATGATTGTCAGCACATTTTAACGCTGTTCATGATATGTATTTAGAGTTTTGAGAAAATAAAACATGCACTGGATTCCTTATCAGCTGACGATGAATAGCAATTAAATACAAGTCGAGAGGAAAATGGATTGAGCAAAAATATGGAAAACCTGAAAACAATCTTTCTCGCAATTCTTTAGAATGCCATGCCAGAAAGGATTAACAAAACAAGCAAGGCCCGTTATCAAAGAATGAGAATATCCTTGTTGACACGATTCTTCTTGAATCTATGAAAACCAATCTTCAGAAAACTAAAGACAAATTTAATGAGTATCAATTCAAAACCAGGCGTATGTGTCCAGATACAAATTACAGTGACGTGAAAAACGGCAATGAAAATGAAAGTGTAATTCTTAATAATTATGATGGATTAGCAGAAAAGATACTTCTTGGTAAACCCGAGAAATTTAAGTTGGAAACATTCGCCCTTGTTCTTAACACTCTAATCATTGAACAGACAAAGGCTATTGGCCTGGGCACGACAGTAAACTGCATCCAGCAGCAACGATTTGGAAGTTTTGAGGAGCATGAAACCACCTCTTATTGCTATTGTTTTCAGATTCACCCAGACTCGGAGTGATAGCATCTGTTAGAGTCCAAGCTATGAAAAACAAATAGTTTACCCTCAAACTGGGGCCAAAACACCATGAAAGCTTAAAAATAGACTTTTATAAAAATATATACATAAAAATAGACCTTTATACGAAAATATACATTTTTGAAAGAAAAATATTACCAACAATGCATTTTTGAAAAATAAAATTATAACCATAAAACATTTTTGAAAGAAAAAAATATTCTTAGCAAAAAGTTTTGAATACAAAAATAGAAGACAATTTCAGTTTTTTTAAATAAAAAGAATCAAAACAAAAAATTTTCATTCAAATCTGACTAAATCAACTAAAACCGAACAATAAAAAGTACCTTAAAACCTCAACTTTTTGGCCACAGTGGTTAATATGCTGTTAAACAAAACTTAAACTCCGAACTCAAACTCAAACGGTCAAAGGATTCATCACAGACGGTAAATTTGTTTCCTTTCTTCCGTGAATTAAAAAATATTGTTTCTAATGCACTAAAGAAAAAATGTGAACATCTGGTTAATATGTATCCCAAACACCTAATTTATGATGATCTATTAAATGAATGTGGGCATCTGGTTAATATGTATCCAAACACCTAATTTATGATGATCTATTAAATGAATGTGGGCATCTGGTTAATATGTATCCCAAACACCTAATTTATGATGATCTATTAAATGAATGTGGACATCTGGTTAATATGTATCCAAACACCTAATTTATGATGATCTATTAAATGAATGTGGACATCTGGTTAATAATGTATCCCAAAAACCTAATTTATGATGATCTATTAAATGAATGTGGACATCTGGTTAATATGTATCCAAACACCTAACTTATGATGATCTATTAAATGAATGTGGGCATCTGGTTAATATGTATCCCAAACACCTAATTTATGATTATCTATTAAATGAATGTGGACATCTGGTTAATATGTATCCAAACACCTAATTTATGATGATCTATTAAATGAATATGGACATCTGGTTAATATGTATCCCAAACACCTAATTTATGATGATCTATTAAATGAATATGGACATCTGGTTAATATGTATCCCAAACACCTAATTTATGATGATCTATTAAATGAATGTGGACATCTGGTTAATATGTATCCCAAACACCTAATTTATGATGATCTATTAAATGAATGTGGACATCTGGTTAATATGTATCCCAAACACCTAATTTATGATGATCTATTAAATGAATATGGACATCTGGTTAATATGTATCCCAAACACCTAATTTATGATGATCTATTAAATGAATATGGACATCTGGTTAATATGTATCCCAAACACCTAATTTATGATGATCTATTAAATGAATGTGGACATCTGGTTAATATGTATCCCAAACACCTAATTTATGATGATCTATTAAATGAATGTGGACATCTGGTTAATATGTATCCCAAACACCTAATTTAAGATGATCTATTAAATGAATGTGGACATCTGGTTAATATGTATCCCAAACACCTAATTTATGATGATCTATTAAATGAATGTGGACATCTGGTTAATATGTATCCCAAACACCTAATTTATGATGATCTATTAAATGAATGTGGACATTTGGTTAATATGTATCCCAAACACCTAATTTATGATGATCTATTAAATGAATATGGACATCTGGTTAATATGTATCCCAAACACCTAATTTATGATGATCTATTAAATGAATATGGACATCTGGTTAATATGTATCCCAAACACCTAATTTATGATGATCTATTAAATGAATGTGGACATCTGGTTAATATGTATCCCAAACACCTAATTTATGATGATCTATTAAATGAATGTGGACATCTGGTTAATATGTATCCCAAACACCTAATTTAAGATGATCTATTAAATGAATATGGACATCTGGTTAATATGTATCCCAAACACCTAATTTATGGTGATCTACTAAATGAATGTGGACATCACAAGCTAATAACTTTTGATGAAAATCTTGAGACTCTTCCTGCACTATATAGAAAAATAATTTTGAACAAGTGGATGTTTGTATTTCCAAATGATGAATTTGCACTCAGAATGATTATATTCACGATAGTTACAAACCTCTACAGGAAAACATCCTTTTCACGACTGAACTTATATAAATTTGCTTCGTAGCATAATAGAGCAGCATTGTTTGAACTGGCTTTCACTCGTGTGCATCGAAAATGAGATCCTATTCCTGAAGCTCATTGGCCATGTTTTAACATCAGTTTTCATGAAGTACCAATAAAATAAATATGTTTAATATTATCGACCTGTTATTTTTATTACTGTGAGTAGTTGTCGTAGGGGAACGAAGCACACTGGTTTCCCCTCGGGTTTTGTTATGACGACCATGCTAGTTACTGTTAATAAGGAAGCTATAAAAAACTTGCTATAAAAGTAGCGATAAGTTTTTGACGTTTCGTCTGTGTGGAAAGAGATATAGGATAGTAGATTAGTCCCTCAACAAGAAGATTTTCAATATTGTCAAGACTCCATTTTTGATATTAATTGACTCGTGTTGTGATTAATCATATCCAGATGAGTCAGATGCTTTCTAGAGCGGTTACAAGGAATCGGTTATTTTATATAAACGTGGCACGTCTGGTATTTGGGTGAACTTGTGTAATATAACAATCTGGCCCCACCCGAGGAAGGCTGATGCAAGCGGGGGTGTTTCCGGTCGTTGAAAGGAACGGATGTTTGTTTGACCTTATTTCCGGCAGTAGCGGAAATGGCTACAGAGGCAAACAGAACAGGTGTCTCTGAGAATTACGTGGGCGTGCGTGGGCGAGGCAAAACCGGAAGAAAAAGTCCCGGTTTGGAGATTATAAAAAGACCTCGGCGCACGGATTCACCAGACAGACCAGAGTAGCAGTAGAGAGAGAGACACACAACAGATACGACGACACTCCCGTCAACCCGTAGAAGCGCGCTCTCTTAATTCTCTGTCCCCTATGCTACACGGTTCATCGTCATTAATAAAAATATAATTTATATTGTTATATATATCCGCTGTTTGTGTTTGTGGCCTTGTACCAGACAGACTTTTATTTGGTGCCTAAGTGACTTGCTGTTTTGAGACAACAAAACAGATAGATACGAGCTGGTTACCACGGCGACGATTGAAAATTCAACGGACTTAAAACTACCAGATAGAAAGAAAAAAAGAAGACGAAAATACATAGCAGCCGCGCGACTATAGACATCAGCCAAGGTAGGTGACTCTTTGATTTGATAGTGTGTGTATTTTCTGCTCGTGTTTATAAGTCTAGTTAGAAAAAAAAAATGCATACTTTTGCCGATCTGACCCTAGAATTGAGAAATATGGATTGTTCGGTGTCGAACACGTTAAGGGTAGAACGGAGGGGGTGCAAGACTACAGAGAGTAGTACGCCTAGCGGGAGCGCATAGGTTGGGGTTGACGGGAGGAATAAATATTTACCTATCTGTAAGTACAAAACATCTGAGTTAATGATTTATTTTTTTTGTTAATATTTTACCATATATGTGAAGTGAGTTTACTGGTACGTTGCTTAATTAATCTTACTTTTATTGAGTAAGTGAAATGTAAAATCATGTAAAGGAAGTTTCTTCTACACTTTAAAGTGGATAATTGGATTAACTTGTTGATAACAATGTTTTCGTTGGGTTGTGCAGTGTTAGGTTTTCTTTTTTTTTTTTTAATTTCTTTTCAATGACTGTACACTACAAAATGATTTACATTTCTATGGTTGTAAATTATGCTTTTGTGCAGGTTCCCATCAATTCAACATCCTCTGTGAATTTTCATTTATGTGACTTGGGAAATATCTTTTGAAGATATATTAATTTCTGAAAACTAGTAAATACCTTGGAACAGATAGATATGGAAAGATTTAGTGAAGGATATGAAGAACTCCCGAAGAAGTTGACGATAGGAGTCAGTGCTGGCATAGTCGGCGTAATAATAATCCTTGGAATAATAGCTAGGAAGCGGATTTTTAAGTGTAACAGAAGCAACAGTGCTTCGGGAAAGGAAATTGAGTTATCCGTTGTGAATAGTACTCCGGGGTCAACGGGTGTTCAACACTCAAATGTCTCTGCGTTAAACAGAGAGATGTCAACAAATCAGATATGCTTGGATTCGAATCCAGAGGAAGTAGTTCAAGGAATGGAAAACATTGTACAAACTAAGGAACTACGAGTCACGGGTCCATTTTTTTTAGACTAAATTAATATAGATGAAACCTCTAATCCTCCACAAGTAAATTGCATGCGGATTAACGTTGGAATCAGGGTAATTTTCTTCATTTTCTATTGAACATTTCTCGGTCAGACTATGAATGATATGTACGGCAGATAATGGCCATTTTTCTGTGTTCAAACATAGTATGTTTGAAATTAAATTAAATTAAATGAAGTTACATGTGTAACAATAAACTCGAGCAGAAGCACGCATGGTGTTGGTCAAAGGTCATTTACTCGATGTTAGTTTAGAAACTGGGGCGTGGGTACCGCCTATAATCATGTGGTTATGCATCGAGGCGTCTACGCTTATGGACAGAGTCGAGAAAGAAAATGAACATTTTTAAGAACTTTGCCCAATTCTGTGAAAATGGATATTAAAAAAAAAAAAAAAAAAGAACAATGAAACATCGAGCTGGTGGAACAATTTTCACGATGGACACGAACATTGTTGGGTTGCCGATGTAGGCTCCCCTATATATTTTTTTGTTGTTTTTTTTTGTTTCGGCATGCACATGTTTTGTTGTTTTGGCGTGCACATGTTTTATACAATTGTCGGGCTTGTGTGGCATGGGGAGGAGTGTGAGGGTGTTGCGCTTAAAATGTTCTTAGGTGAACATTTTGGAAAATGGGAGGGCGAGGAATGTAATATAACAATCTGGCCCCACCCGAGGAAGGCTGATGCAAGCGGGGGTGTTTCCGGTCGTTGAAAGGAACGGATGTTTGTTTGACCTTATTTCCGGCAGTAGCGGAAATGGCTACAGAGGCAAACAGAACAGGTGTCTCTGAGAATTACGTGGGCGTGCGTGGGCGAGGCAAAACCGGAAGAAAAAGTCCCGGTTTGGAGATTATAAAAAGACCTCGGCGCACGGATTCACCAGACAGACCAGAGTAGCAGTAGAGAGAGAGACACACAACAGATACGACGACACTCCCGTCAACCCTTAGAAGCGCGCTCTCTTAATTCTCTGTCCCCTATGCTACACGGTTCATCGTCATTAATAAAAATATAATTTTTTATATATATGCGTGTTTGTTGTTTGTCGATATACAACACTTGCATCGCAATAAATGTTCAAAACAGAAAGCCTGATTAAGAAGATGTGCGTTGTGGAGCAGTGAATATCGACTCGGAAAGACAAATCGGAGAGCTGAGTTCGAATACCAGTTGAATTCCTTGTATTCACTTACGTACAAATATCCTTGGGTAAGGTATTAATCTGTCTCTTCCCTCCAGTCATGGGTTAAAAAACGACACAGATTGGGTTCTATAGGCCTGAAACCCAGTCTACCGCAGAAAGCAATGGCAAACTACTGCGGAAAAATCTTATGCCCAGTCAGTCTTGTCTCTTTCGAGACATGATCGCCCAAGCGAGTTTCACGCATGACACTGTTGTGGGGTAGTTTTCGCACTGAAGGTTATAATCGTGCTATGTCGGTTACTAATCGACTTAACGTACCCAAAATGTTAGGAACTTGGTAATCTTTCACTGAAAGCTGACTCCTTAGTTTTCGGCTAACTGTCGACTAATATCAACTGCTAGTAGTTCTACTGTACTCTAATAGAAGTCTCAAGAACTTCCTGTTAACACTTATTAATATAGGAGGGAGAGTCCATTATTTGAGGAATGTGTTTCCCCATAACAAAAAACTATTTCCCTGATTCTACCTGAAAAGAATGGGACACTTCCAGAGTTATTATAACTGAAGTGTATTCGTGTAGCAACAAATTATTATTTCGTTTTGATGCAAAACGTAATGAATTTCTTTTATATACTATTGCTCACCCAGTACGAGGCTGAATTTTATTGAGTAAAAATAATTTCTAAGAAGGATATATTATGAGGATAGATAAAGTTTAACATAAGACATGCAGTGGTTAAGACAGCAATGATCGGGAAATCATCCACTAGGGATTTTGCTCCTCAAAGTAAAGCCCCTCTCCTTCTTAATGTAGTGTGATCGATTTCGACCTAGCAGACCAGATACAGTCACTTTTTCACCGGCGCAGTGTGGCTTCTCTGTGTCTCTTCTACAAGTCCTTTCATGGCTTCTGCTCCGATTTTGGCTCTCTGGTTCCCCCATGCATGAATTTGCATATATAATTAATACGTTTTATTCTCGATATTAGTCCTTTATATATTGTGAACCGTATGTCACGTGTTCGAGTTACGTCAGAACATTTTGAAATTTTTTTTTATAGATACTTGTATTTGTGTAGATATTCTGTTTTTAATCAAACAGCATATTTATATATTTATTTCTACCGGCCTGATTATTTACGATAAATTTTGTAACGAAAATGTAAATCATTAGGTAGGATTCGAATCTGTAACCCCTATCAACAAAACAGAATATCTACTCAAATATGAGTATCAGTTTAAAATAATATTCAAATAAATTAACCAAATATGTCAATTGTTAAAATCCTTTCATCAATCTTCGGAACTTTCCGTAACATCACACACACACACACACACACACACACACACACACATATATATATATATATATATATATATATATATATATATATATATAGTCATCCGCAGATATATCTCTTTTTCGCTATGTATCAGGTCATCAGTACGGTTAGACATCCGATTGCTTTTAGGCAGGATTGAAACCTGACAGAAATGACATCAGTCGGTGATTCTAACTATGAGCTATGGGTGCGCGGTAGAAGCAGACAGATTTTAGCGTGTGATACACCATATGACCACACACCAGCAGCTAAGGCAGATTTTCAGCGTGTAATATACCATGTAACCACACACCATCAGCTAATGCAGACTTTTAGCGTTTGATATACCATGTGACCACACGCCAGTAGCTAAGAATGTTCGAATTAATTACTGAATGAACGATGAGTAGATGCTAGAGTAGCTAGTGTTTTTTCAAAATCTACCATTCTTCTAGAGTACCCAATATGGGTGTTAGAGCGTAAATAGTCATCCGCAGACTGTTTCGCTGAATCACAGCTTATCAGTGCAGTTAGACATCCGATTGCTTTTAGCCAGGATTGAAACCCGACCGAATTGACATTAGTTCGAGGCTCTACCTCTGAGCTATGGGTAGTAGGAGGCAGACTTTTAACGTGTGATATATTATGTGACCACACGCCAGCAGTTAAGTGTGTTCTAATTCATTTCCGCTTTGACAGGTCCACGGCCGACCTGCTAACATCCGTAACGGAGTACATGCTACAGGCCCTTGATGAGTCTGACGAGGCTCGCGCGGTTGCTCTGGACATCTCCAAGGCTTTCGACAGGGTTTGGCACTCTGGCCTCCTATGCAAACTACGCGGTTATGGTATTACCGGCCGCCTGCTTGACCTAATCCAATCTTTCTTAAATAACCTCAAAATGAAGGTCGTTCTGAATGGGCGTGCCTCTTCGTCCTACAGCACGAATGCTGGTGACCCACAGGGCTCTATCCTGAGCCCGACGCTCTTTCTTATTTTCATCAACGACCTCCCAGATGAGATCAAGTCCCAAGTACGCATCTACGCAGATGACACTACAATATACTCCCGCTCCAGTAAGAAACCTGTCGTGGCGGACAGACATAATCTCGCTGCTGACCTTGAGCGGGATCTACACTCTGTGATGAACTGGGGCAAGAAGTGGCTTGTCAACTTAAATTCACCTAAGACCAAGCTGTTGTCTGTCAACCATTACAGGCAACCTCTTCTGCCTCCCATAAGCATGGACCAGATGATTCTCCCGGAGAGTAATACACTACGCCTCCTTGGACTTACCCTGTCCTCAGACCTCAAATGGAAGCACTATATTGAATCCATAACAAAATCTACTGCTAAGAAGATTGGGTCACTATGTCGATCCAGGATGTTTTTTCCACCTGAATCCACCCTGCATATATACAAGTCAACCATCCGTCCGTGCATGGAGTACTGCTGCCATTTATGGTCAGGTGCCCCTGCTGTTCTCCTCAGTGTTTTGACAAGCTCCAAAGGAGAGTCTGTAATGTGATAGGTACTGATCTGGCGACTCGACTGCAGCCACTTCACCATCGTCGAAATGTGGCCTCCCTTTGTCTCTTCTACAAATATTTTCATGGCTTCTGCTCGGATGAGCTTAAGTCACTGATGCCTCCTCAACAGATGTTTACTCGTGCAACCAGACTGGCAACTGGGTCCCACCCATTCACAGTCAAGTTAGCCAAATGCAGACGGCAATTCTACTCCTGCAGCTTCCTCTCTCGCACTTCACGCCTGTGGAACTCACTCCCGTATTCTTGCTTTCCTGACGGCTACAACCTCCAGAAATTTAAATGCAAAGTCAATACTCATCTATTAACCACTGGCCTCTAGCTCTCTCCCCTCCCCTGTATAACCTTCCCTTTCTCCACCTATGTATCTGTCATCGCACCTGCTTTCTCAGCTTTCTATTGTTCCTTTCTAACTAGTTTGTACTCCTCACTCTTTTCTAATTAATCTTGTTACATTTATGTAACCCCCTGCATATCAGTGGCGTTTCCGCCTTGCTCGGGGTGAAATGATTAAAAAAAAAAAAAACTAGGCCTAGATGCTGTTTTTTCAAAGACTACAATTCTTCCAGAGTGCTCAATTAGAGCGTGAGAGCGTAAATAGTCATCCCCAGACAAATTTGTTTCTCTGTATCACAGCTCATCAGTTAGAGATCTGATATCTATATTTGAGGATGCGGGCTCGTTCGTGTTTTTAATAATAAAAAAAAAAATTGGTGGGAGATGACGCCTGCGATCTCGAACGTTTAATACTAGAAACAGCAAAGGATGACAACTTGATAATGTATTATCGAAAAATTCCTTCTGTTCAGGGGAAAAAGTTTAATATGAAAGTTAATAATTTAGACAAGACAACGAAGGAAACGAACGACAAGACAACAGATGTTTATAGCAATAAGAAAGACAAACTTTATCTACAATATGAGCAACAATGTAGACCTTAATATGGAAATAAATGAATAGTATTTGAATTGCATTGATAGAAAGTTTAATTTCTTTTTTAATCGTATCACCCCGAGCAAGGCGGTAATGCAACTGATGTGCAGGGGTTTCATAAGAGTAAAAGGATTAAGTAGAATAGAGTGAAGAGGAAGACGAACCAGTTGGAAAGGAGCAAGAGAAGGATGTGAATACAGGTGTGATGACAGTTGCAAAGGTGGAGAGAAAGGAAAGGATATACGAGGTGGTGAAAGAACTAGTCAAGTAGTTAATAGATGCGTATTGACATTGCATTTAAATTCCTGGAGGTTGTAGCCGTCAGGAAAGTAAGAATATAGAAGCGAGTTCCACAGGCGGGAACTGCGAGAGAAGAAGCTGAAGGAGTAGAATTGTCGTCTGCATTTGGTTAATCTAACTGTGAATGGATGGGATTATTTTCTCCCATTTAAATTCAAACATGCAAATAATATTATTTTTGTCTTTATAAGCGGGATGAAATGAATATCAAAGCTCTTTCCATTTAAGATGTCTGATTATTTCTACAAAACATTTCGCGCCTTCTTAGGGTTTTAATATTCGTTTATAAATTTAACCCCTTAAAATATCCCGGCTTATTCTGCCGGATATTTTAAAAAAAAAATGTTTAATTTTGAATCACAAAGCCGCTTTCTGCGTAAAGAGATTTTTCTCTCCATTCTGTGGTTGTCAGTTGTCATGGAGATGTTGATCACTCCTGTTGCCGTACTTTCTTGAGTAGAGGTAAAAAGGGGTGATGACGTCATTGAAAGCGCTAATCAAGCCTCCCGCGCTGTTGCTGCTTAAAAAATAAAAAAAACATTCCGAAAGACACGAATTCGCTTTTTTTATGGGCATCTCCAAACCATGCTTAAACTTAAACGAGTCAATTTTCATATGCACGAGAAGCCTCTCTATGGGCAAAGTAAACAAAACAGTTATCTTTTCTTTTCTCGAAAGTATATAAAAATTATTACAAAAGCAGACGATAACAAAATATTTTGACATTTGTATTCATTTTTTGTATAATAAAATACAGAGTATCTATAAAATAAGTACATACGAAAAATTAATGAAACGTTTTTTTTTTTAATTATTTTAATTTCCAGCATATTTATTGATGATGGTTCTTGTTGATTCAAGAATCATAAGTTTGTTTTTCAATATTATGGAAGGTTGAGCAGTAAAATTAATCGACATAAAATGTCTTTCGTCATTAATAATATTTTCCTTCAAGAATATTTGCTAATTAAATACACAGAATATTTTATTAATGCGCTCTGCTTGCTTGAAATAAACTGTTTTGCAATTCTGAACCGGAAAAAATAACAAGTGTTTATTAGAAAATTCTGAAATATCTCACTTAGCTGTTCTTAAAGGATGCACCGTCGTTGTCCGTAAAATAAATACGTTAATACATTTCACAATCAATATATGTTTCACATTTTGGCATGTCTGCTTTTATAATTTTTAAAGGTGATTTACAGTTTTACAACATTTATATAGAATTGATCTATAGCGGGTATCTTATTTATTTATTCTTTTCTAGTAGTAGTAGGATTCCGTTCTAGTGAAGGGTAGTAGTATACCGTAGCAGATTAACGGAATTTGGCCTTGTGGGAAGATAGCCCACTATAATTCATAAAATGATTATAAAATCAAGAAAGGCAATTTGAGTATAAAATAACATTTATATATACACAATTCAATTAATGATTTTACAATTAAAATAATACTTGAATATAAGTCCAATGGGGGTTAAAGAGTTCATGGAAAATATAATGCTGAAAAGATAAAAGGCAAAGGATTGTGAAAGCGTCTTGTAGGTAAGGGGATGTTCATTTTGAAGTTGCCTAAGTTGCTTCTAATGTCAGTAAGTCAGTAAGTGTGGAATGTCTTTGAAAAGGTCAATAAGTACTTATGAGACAGGGAGAAGGAAAGAGGTCAGCATAGTAGCCGTTCGACTTAAATCAAGGTGAGGCACTGATAACTCTATCCTATCACCGTCTGTCTAACGATGCTTTTTGTCTCCGTTTTTTATATCTGCCTTTTGGATCAAAAGCAGCTCGTTTCGAATTTCATCCTTGTATTTGATTCCGGGCTTCCCATTGGCTGGTAAATAAAATTCGCGTAGGCACGCGAAATGGAAATTTGATATTTGATTAATTTTTATTTTTCAACCGGAACATCTGCGCGAATCCACCTGCGCGGAGATAATTTTTATTCATTCGCTTTGTGGTCGGCTTAGAGCCAACATCCGGTCTCGTTTTTGCTCGGTCGGTATCACCACAGATCTATAACAGTTTTCTCTCCCTCTCTCTCACACACACACATATTTTAGCTATTTTTCTATCGTTCATCATCATCATCATCATCATCTCTCTCTCTCTCTCTCTCTCTCTCTCTCTCTCTCTCTCTCTCTCTTTCTTTCTTTTTTGTCTTTTTCTCAACCTCTTACTGTATCCCTACATTTTTAGCCCTGAAGGATTTTTTTTGTAAACTGATAAAAAGGTTTTCCAGGCACATGGGCATACGCTAAATAGTGAGATATCACCTTAGCGCATGACAGTGAATAAATCTCCTCAAAGTTGAAAAAAAAAAGCTTAAAGCAACAAAATTGTGGCTCTACAGAAGGCTGCTGACGATATCATGAACTGAATATGTGAGCAACGTGGTTTGAGAGAAAATATAAACTATGTGGATTTCCTCTGTTTATTTTACAAATATTTTAAATGGCATCTGCTCCGACGAACTTAAGTCACTGGCGCCCCTGCCACAAGAATTTACTCGTGCAACCAGACTGGAAACAAAGTCCCACCAATTTACAGTTAGATCAAACAAATGCAGCCGACAATTCTACTCCATCAGCTTCTTTTCTCGCGCTTCCCGCCTGTGGAACTCCCTTCCATATACTTACTTTCCTGACGGCTACAACTTCCAGGAATGTTACCTTAAATTGAGAACTTGACGTGTTCGTTAGGGTACCGTTGAAGTCAGTCTAGTCTTAATATTATAACCGTTGGTCGGGAAATATAACAGGTATGAAAGTCCAATTACCTGAGGAAGGACACACCCTAACACTTAAGTTGAGGAAAACAGTCCGAACAACGTAAATAGTATATATATATATATATATATATATATATGTGTGTGTGTGTGTGTGTGTGTGTGTGTGTGTGTGTGTGGTCATCTGCAGACAGATCTGTTTCACTGTATCACAACTTATCAGCAAGGTTAGACATCCGATTGCTTTAGCCAGGATTAAAACCTGACTGAATTGACGTCAGTCGGCAAATCTACCTCTGAGCTATGGGCGCTCGGTAAAGGAAACAGGCTTTAGCGTGTTATATACACAGTAAGCACACGCCAGTAGCCAAGAGTGTTCACATTCATTACTGATGAAACGATGTGTAGATGTTTGAGTAGTTACTGTTTATTCAAAGTCTACCATTATGAGTTTTATTTATTTATTTTTATTTTTTTGACATTATTTTTGATGAATACTCGTATTTGAGTGGATAGTCTTTTTTTATAATTAAATAGTGCATTTTTATAATTTCCATCGAACAATTTAGGCCGGTGAAAATTATAAAATGTACCGATTAGTTACACAAAAGAGACAATTCACTCAAATACGACTATCCATTAAAAAAATAATCTTCAAGCAAATAAGATTTAAATATGTCGCTTAATACCAGTTTCATATAATTTCGTTATGTATACGAAATGGATGAATTCCGACATAGTCTAATTTATTTGTTTAAACATTATTTTTAATAGATACTTGTAATTAAATAGATAGTGTTTATTATTATTATTATTATTATTATTATTATTATTATTATTATTATGTCATTTTTCATCATATTTCGATTTCTGCTATGGTCGCACTACCAATCAAGTCTGCAGGAAGACCTAAGGCAGGTCGTGGTGTGTTGTTATGGCTCCATTTCGTGGTTGTTTTTTTCTATCTCCCCTAACATCCCTAGCGTTACATAGACAAAGTTCTCCTTAGTGTGTGGACTGTACTTACCAAGACAATTTTTTGTATATCTCTTAAGCTGGGGTTTCCAGGGATTCTTTCAGTATGTTGTTTTGTTCCATTTTTTATAATTCCAAGTGCACCTACTATCACTGGCACGATTCTTGTTTTCAATTTTCCCATTTTTTCTATTTCAATTTCCAGGTCTTTATATTTTGACAGTTTTTCAAATTCCTTGGTTGCTATGTTACAATCTGCTGGACAAGCCATATCGATTAATAGGTAAGTTTTTTTCTTTCTGGTTTTTAACAATAATGTCCGGCCTATTTGCTTTTTAATTTTTCAGTCTTTGTAGATGGCGTAATTCCATAGAATGGTGACATCTTCTATTTCTGTAACCGGCGCTGGGTGATGTTCATACCAATGTTTGTTTACATACTTTCCATAATGTTTGCACATTGTCCAATGTAAATATTGCCCCACTCTATCGTGAGGAATTTTATATTCATTTGGGGCAAGTATAGAACATCCTGAGATTAGATGGTCTATAGTTTCTTGCTATTTATCACAGAACTTGCATTGTGCATCCACATTATTTGGTGTAAAATTTGCCTGAAAGTTCCTAATGAAAAGACTTTGGTCTTGCGCTAAAAAAATAAAACCTTCAGTCTCAGACTTTAATCCGGATGGCCATAACCATCGATGAGTATTAACTTTATCAACATTGGATTTATTACCACGTTCTGGATATTGGCCAAGCAGAGATTTGTTTTGCCAGCGTTGTTTCATCTGTTCAAGAATTATTATTATTATTATTATGTCATTTTTCATCATATTTCGATTTCTGCTTTGGTCTCACTCCCAACTAAGTCTGCGGGAAGACCTAAGGCAGGTCGTGGCGTGTTGTTATGGCTCCATTTCATGTTTTTCTATCTTCCCTGTCATCCCTAGCATTACATAGATAAAGTTTTCCTTAGTGTGTGGGCTGTACTTAATAAGACAATTTTTTGTATATCTCTGAAGCTGGGGTTTCCAGGGATTCTTTCAATGTGTTGTTTTGTTCCATTTTTGATCATTCCAAGTGCACCTACTATCACTGGCACAACTCTTGTTTTCAATTTCCACATTTTTTCTATTTCAATTTCCAGGTCTTTATATTTTGACAGTTTTTCAAATTCCTTGGTTGCTATGTTACAATCCGCTGGACAAGCCATATCAATTAATAGACAAGTTTTTCTTTCTGGTTTTTATCTATAATGTCTGGCCTGTTTGCTTCAATTTTTCTGTCTGTGTAGATGGCGTAATCCCATAGAATGGTTACATCTTCTATTTCTGTAACCGGTGCTGTTATTATTATTATTATTATTATTATTATTATTATTATTATTAAACAGTATATTTAAAGATAATATTTTTTTTCCGATTGCGAATCCTTGGTGGTCGAGCGGCTTAATGCACGTCAGATCGTTTGACGACTTTACTCTATGGGTCGCTGCTTCAAATTCTGTCGAAAAATGCATATTTTCTTAACAAGCTCTCGCGTTATTAAGCACAGGAGATATAAATAAATACGCAATTTAATTATTAAAAAAAATAGTGTATCTACTCAAATACGAGTATCCATTAAAAATAATGTTTAAGCAAAAAAAAGTAAAAATGTCTACGTGTCATTATTTTTCTCTCTCGCTCGACATATTTCTCTTTTTTTGTCTCCGTTTTCCTCACTCTCTCTAATCTCTCATTTTTAAGCTTTGAGTTTGTTTTTAGCACTGAAAACGTCTTTTTAGTCATTTAAAGAGTACGTAACTTAGTGAACACGGTACATTTATTACTTACACGCGGCGTATTACCTTGACTAGATACCAGCTCAGCGTTTTAACGGGACATTGTATTTTTTGAGAGTTTACAAACGTGAGTCACCCTTACCCCAAAACTATAACCGGAAAGGACTTGTCAAAATCGAGGCATTAATTAATCAATCACATTTGCAGGGTGGGAGTGTTTCGTGTTACTATGGTCACGAGATGGTACACGAGAACCAACTCGTCATAATTTACTGATATTCACTTGATGATTAGGAGTTGTCCGGGATAAAACTTTCCCGCTACTTCTGATTTGATAGATTCAGTTTTTGAGAAAGAAAAGAAAGGTGAAAGTTGGGGTCACGGTTTTCACTGCAGCTATTATGAATATATGTATACGCCTGGTGCCTAGATACATTTAAGACCACTTATTAAGGTTTCATTAATCAAATTATTTCAGGTGATGTTTTGATAGACTCCACGCCCAACTTGTAACAAAAAGTTGCTTTGTAAATATTACCCACAATAATAGGCCAGCATACAAATACAATTTATGCGGGGTTATTGCTGATTCAAGTAGGCACAATCGAACTGGGTGATAGATTTTCAAGAGAAGAAAACACAATAATCTCTGCTATTTAAGTATATTTAAAATCCATATTTTTCTGTCTCCCAGTTAGCAACAGGCATCTCTCCCTGAAAGTAAAACACTGCGCCTCCACGGATTCACTCTCACATCAGACCTCAAGTGGAATAACTATATAGAATCCATCGCTAAATTCGCTGCTAAGAAAGTCGGTTCTCTGTGTAGGGCCAGGAAGTTTTTCCCGTCCGAAACAATCCTGCACATATACAAATCTACCATCCGCCCATGGATTGAATACTGCTGACATATCTGGTTGGGTGCTTCTGCTATCCACCTAGGTGTACTTGACCAAATCCAACGGAGAATCTGTAATGTGATCGATCCCGACTTGGCACCTAGGATACAGTCCCTTTCTCGCCGATGCAGTGTGGTTTTACTGTGTTTCTTCTACAAATACGTTCACGGCTTCTGCTCCGATTAACTTAGCCCATTGGTACCCCCTATATATGAATTTCACTGAGCCACAAGATTAGCAACTAGGTCCCACCCATTTACTGTGAAACCCGTAAATTGTAAACGCAGATCAGCTTCTTTTCTGACACTTCCTGTCTGTGGAATTCACTTCCGTTTACTTGTTTTCTCGACAGCTACAATCTTCAAGAATTCAAATGTAAAGACAATAGTCCTCTCCTGTCTCACTAACTTACATCCTCTCTCTCATGCTTTTTTCTCCGTCAACCCAAGTCATCAGTATTCTCTTCCTTCTCATACTGTCTTCCTGACACCCCCTGTAACCTGTCACTCTTTCTCATAACATTCCCCCTTATGTAACCCTTACACAACAGTTGCAGTAAAATGCCTTGCTTGGGGCCACACGATTATAAGAAAACAGTTAATAAAATAAATGTAAATACTAGAAACATTAATGTGCGCTGCGGTGTAGTGCATATCGACACAGAATGAGAAATCGGAGAGCCGAGTTCGAATTCCTGTTGAATTCGTTTCATTCACTTAAGCACAAATAACCTTGAGAAAAGTATTAATCCATCTCTTCTCCCTCGAGCTATAGGTTGAATAGCAGGACAGATTCGTTTCTAAAGCCTTGGTTGGAAATTAGTCTGCCTTAGAAAGTAATGGCAACCTACTGAGTAAAAATTACCTCCCTTGTCAGTCTTGTCGCGAAAGAAGCATGATCGCCCAAGCATGTATCATGCATAACAATTAAATGATTGACTAGTAGCAACAAAGTGGGACGGAGGCAACTTGACAGCATATTATCAAGAAATTGTTCCCGTTCGGGATGAAGTGACAACAAGTCCGATATGAATTTTAACAATGTAAATAAGCAAAAAAAAAAACGGTTGTGGTTTATAAAAATAAGAAAGAAAATCTTTATTTACTACATGAGCAACTGTTACATGTAGACATACAAGCATCATACTTGAATTGCTCTAATGATAGTTTTAAGTGCTGTGTGATTATTCCCTGCCATTTAAAATCAACCATCATTCCCTGGTACCTCGACCACATGAATTTACTTGTGCTACTAGCTTGACATCAAGATCCCTCCCTTTAACCGTCAAAGCAGTAAGCGTCTCTTCTCGTCCATAGTTTCGTTTCTCGCACTTCCCGCCTGGAGAAATCACTTCCGTATACTTAATTCAATTCCCAAAGGTTTAAATGCAACGTTAATGGCCACCTTCTATCTCCCCAAATCCTATCAATTACCCATCCTTTCTTAGGCATCCCCTGAAGCATGTCTTCTCTTTCTGTAAACCCCTTGCACACCAGTGGCAGTCTTGTTTTAATTGGGGTGAAATGATTATAAAAAAATGTAAATAAAATTATTTTTTGTCCTAACAAACGGAACCAAAAAGACATCTCAGTTCTTTTCATCTAAACTGGTGTATCATTTTTATAAAATGTTTTATACGACCACTAATTGTCATAATAAGTGGTGTAAATTTAACTCTTTATTAATCTTCGCTTATTCTATCGAATATTTTTAAAAATTGTATAATTTTCGCTCATAGCGTCTCTTTCTTTGTGAAAAGATCTTTCGCTTCGTTCTTTAGTTTTCAGTCGTCATAGAGATGTTGATGACTCTTGCTGCTAATGCTGCTACTGAGAGATACTTTCTTGAGTTTAGGGAGGAAGGGTTGATGACGCCACTCTCTCTCTTCTAAGGGAAGGCGCTAACCAAAGCCCCGGACTGCTACAAAATATATTTTAAATAAGAAAAATACTCCGAATCTTTATTTGCAGAAGAAAGAAAAATGTTTACAGAAAATGCATATCTGTAGAAATCAGCCATACGTGTTAAGGGGGTGTATCGGCCAGGGCTGGTACAAGGCCACTTCCATACATAGCCGACAATTCCCGCAATTTAAATATATTTTCAGGTTGTTGAAAAAATAAGTGGAATTTTGTTTGCTGTTAATGCTATTACATAGTTGTCTAAGAAGAAGAATGTTTGATGAGAAAATGTATGTAATTGATTTGCAAAATGAAATCTATGTTTTTAAATGGTAGACATTTAGTTTAGAGTTCATGGTTGTGTAGTAGCAAAATGTAGTCTTATGTTCCTTTTTCTATTTCCTATTCAATTAGGATCAAGAATTTTGCTTTTCACACTGACATGTGAAATTTGCCTTGGTCTGGGTTTTTCCAAAATGTTTTTAGTCGTCTGAATCCCTTTTTGCGGTTGTGCAAATTTATTTTGTCTGTTTTAGTTGGGTTTTCACCAAAATGATTTTAGTCGTGTTGATCCATTTTTTTTTTTTTACATTGTGTGTTTTAGTTGATTGTTGGATGGTATAGGATTTGTATCCTATACGTGTTACAGTCTTGGGCGATCATGTCTCGAAAGCGACATGACTGACTGGAGTAGATTGTCATTATTTTCTGCGGTGGACTGGTCGACAACCAGTGCTATCGAACCTAGTCTGTTCTAATATCTAATCCACAGAGAGAAGAGATGGATTAATACCATTCCCAATGGTGTATGTGTGTAAATGAATGCAACGAATTCAACTGGAATTTGAACTCGGTTAACCGATTTCTTGTTCCGAGCTTAGGAGAAAATAGGTCCGGGTCACTTGTCATCAGTACTTTTTTAAGAAAGAATGGAAACGAAAAGGAAATTAATATTGAACATCATGAAGAGACAACTGAAGATCTGAGGACATGCAATGAGGAAAGAGGGCTTGGAAAAGCTGATACTAGCAGGTCAGATAGAGGGAAAAGAGACAGAGGAAAGCAGTGGATAAAATCTTTGGCAGGCGTGAGCAAGTGAATGACAAAACGGGGATTTCGAGATGTTACAGGAGAAAGCGTTTTAAGAGCCACCAGGGATTGGGAGACGTGGAAGGCCATTATCGCCTACGTCCTGAAAAGGCTAGGTACAAAGAAGAAGAAGAATTCCCTTACTGGCTTCTTAAGATAGTAATTTCTCTTACCGGCTCCTTATTTCTATACCTTGATATCGATACCAGGAAATCAAAATTTGACTTATATCCATTCATTTTTTTCTTTCAGTCTAGGGTTTCGCTTTAAGTGGAAATAACGATTGCTTTTTAGTCTTTCGTGCCAACGTCCAAAGAGTCTGAGCTCCAGGACCATGGATTAGTTTTAAAACTTTCTATGTTTGATTGACTTATTTGTTTTGTTTTGTTTTGTTTTGTTCTGTTTCTCATGGCTTAACAACCCTTTTGCAGATTATTTAAATCAAGAAAATATTTTTACATACTAAGAAATTTTTCCGCGATTCAACAATTTACCGAGATACGTACAACTAATTAATCCATACATGGAAAGCGGGAAAGAGGTGGGTTCCTAATTCTCCGCACATCTAATTTTACACTACCTGGTATTCCTAAGCGGCCACTCGTGTTGGTACTGACCAGGATCCATGTTGTTGAGTTTCGGTGATCGTACGTGAACTGGTGTTTCAATGTGTTATGGATCACGAGAAATAATGATGACGGGAGCAGCATTGCGCCATGTTGAAGCGTGCCAACACGAGCACTTGTCTAACTCTCTGCCCGAAGGCAGAGTGCGACTCAGTCGAGACTCCGCCGAAGGGTAGAGTCTCGTTTAGGAAATACTAGCAGTATAGCCCGATGTTCCTCGGATGTAATGAAAGCTTTAAAACTAATCCAGGGTCCTGGAGCTCAGACTCTTTGGACGTTGGCACGAAAGACTAAAAAGCAATATCTTATTTTCTGTTTGAGTATTTAAATTTCCTATAGATTGTCTGTCTTAATTTTCCTTCAATTAGACGGCCATGTTTTCCCACGCAAACGAGTTTCATCTAACCAGCTGCAGAAATTATTTGTTGTTTTTATTTTAGACTGTTTGTCAAACAAAGTTTACTATTTAATGCATACCTGAGAGGCATTCATGCCTTTCACAAGCTAAAACAGGATATAAGGAACTCGACTGGATTTCGAGTTGCTATAAATTACACCACTCGGACATTTATAATTGTTAAGCATAATGCAAACATATTTCTAATAATTGTACTTTATGCTGACACCTATTTCGTAAGATAATGAAAGCGTCTTTGTTGGTTAGTATCAGTCCTGCCTAGTGTGCTATCAAGAATGCGATTCTTAAATGAAAATTTTGTCCGGGGGTAACCCATACGAAACTGGTGCGTGGAGCGTTAACTTGATTATGCCACCTTTGAACCTTACATCGTACTTTATTCTCAATTTAATGATTATTGTTGTCCTTTGCTTCTCGAACAGCCCGTCGGCAGTTGCTGTGGCGACCCGAAAGCTGCTCCAAGCTATCTAAATCAATATGTGAATTTCAAGTCGCGCTGTAAACAACCTTAGGACGCAGGAAGACCTACTCAGCGGTGATTTGTGGCTTCTTCTTCTTCTTCTTCTTCTTCTTCTTCTTCTTCTTCTTCTTCTTCTATGTGCCGTGTCCCTTCAGGACGTAGGCAATCATGGCCTTCCACATCTCCCTATCCCTTGTAGTTCTTAACACACTTTCTGTTGTTAGCCCTTCCAAAACCTACTTTGCCATCTCTTTGCTTAAGCCTATGAAGTGTATCATGCGTTGTTTTCACCCGTCTCTCTTTTCATCTATCTGTCTTGTGATTATCAGATTCTCCAAGCCCTCTTTCCGCATCGTATATTCCAGAAGCTTCAACCTGATGTTAAGTATAAGTTTCTTTTTCGTTTCTGTCCTCTCCAACACCTCATCTTTGCTAACATTTTCAGTCCATGGTTTGTTTGTTTTTTAATCGTATCACCCCGAGCAAGGCGGTAACACCACTGATGTGCAGGGGGCTACGTAATAGTGAGAAGATTGGAAAAGAGAAAGCCGGAAACCATATCCTAAACAGGGAACAAGGGATGAGCCTCTTAAGCTGTTCAATAGACGTGGGTGGAGTGTGAACCGGGCGATAGATAGATCTATCTACTAAAATTGAAAAAAAAAGTGAGAAGATTGGAAAAGAGAAAGCCGGAAACCACATCCTAAACAGGGAACAAGAGATGAGCCTCTTAAACTTTTCAATAGACGTGGGTGGAGTGTGAAGCGGGCGATAGATAGGTCTATCTACTCCAATTGAAAAAAAAGTGAGAAGATTGGAAAAGAGAAAGCCGGAAACCACATCCTAAACAGGGAACAAGAGATTAGCCTCTTAAGCTGTTCAATAGACGTGGGTGGAGTGTGAACCGGGCGATAATCCTTACATTCTTCTTTATAACCAAATTTCGATTGTTTCATATCTTTCTTTCATCCTTGGAGAAATTTTCTAACATTCGCTGTCATATAAATATCACGTAACGTCTTAAAATGATGTCTTGCTGTGATATTTTAAATTAAAAGTAATCCCCTTCGTTTCAATTCAGATTAATTAAATAGCCAACAAACAACATTTCAGAAAGGTAAATTTTAATTTTGAAAGACTTTTTTTTAAAAAATGAGCATTTTTTTGAGTTGACATATTTGTCAATATGGACAAATATATCAATTTTGTTAATAAGTAAAAAAGAAAATCGAAAAAGTTTACATTCGACTTGAAATACACCAAACTATTTTTCTTACTGGAAAAAATTAGATTTAATTTATTAGCTCGTAATTGAGTTAAAATTAAATCTTCAAGAAAGTTAAGTATCTGTCTATATTTTTGAGATGGGGTAGTATTTACAGTATTTACATTGTTCGAAATTCATAGAACCTGAAGAAGCCCCTAGTATACAACGGCCGAAACGTGGTACAAATGGCAACAAACAATAGTACAAATGATGTAAATATTGGTCAAGAGAGTTTTTTCATTTTTTAAAATGAATTTTAAATGTTAGATATTTATTTCCATTTTAAAATATTAGAAAGAAAAAGGAAGAGAAAAAAGACGCTATATATATATATATATATACATATATATTAATCATTTCACCACAAGCAATGCATCCCACTGCCACTATTGCGCTTGTGGCTACATGGGGGAAGGTAAATAGAAAAAGTGGTTATATATAGGAAATGTCAGAAGGGGGGTGATAGATAGTTGGTTGGGTGGGAAGAGTGTTTGAAAGAATGGAAGCGAGTTAGTTTGTTAGGAGGTGTCTATTAACCTTACATTTAAACTCCTGGAGATTGTAGACTTCGGGGAAGCAGTCTTGTGGAAGGGAATTCCACAGTCTGGAAGTGCGAGAAAAGAAACTGTTGGAGTAGAAGTTGCGGTTGCATTTTATCGGTTTCACTGTAAAAGGGTGGAATCTAGTTGCTAATCTAGTATCTCGTGCAAATTCGAACCTAGGGGGCACCAATGATCTAAGTTCATCGGAGCAGAAGCCGTGAAAGTATTTATAGAAGAGACACAGGGAAGCCACGTCGCGCCGGTGGGAGAGAGACTGCAGGCGGTCTGCCAAGTCGGAATCTATCACATTACAGACCCTCCTCTGAACCTTATCGAGAAGCCCGAGGAGAATAGCAGGGGCACCCGACCAGATATGGCAGCAGTATTCAATGCATGGGCGGACGGTAGATTTATATATGTGCAGGATAGATTTAGACGGAAAAAACTTCCGGGCCCTAGACAGAGAACCGACTTTCATAGCAGCGGATTTAGCAATGGATTCGATATAGTCATACCATTTGAGGTCCGCTGAAAGTGTGAGACCAAGGAGGCGTAGTGTTTTACTCTCTGGGAGGCAAGCCTGGTCCATGCTAATGGGAGGTAGGTGAGATTGTCGATGATGGTTAATTGAGAGTAGCTTCGTTTTAGAAGCATTAAAATTTACTAACCATTTCTTACCCCAGTCCACTACGGATTGGAGGTCTTTTTCAATCTCGACTGCGAGGTTAGCTTTGACGCCTACACCAGATTTTTGTAGGAGTCGAGAGTAAACTGTGGTGTCATCGGCGTACAAACCTACTTGGGCTCTTATGGAATCAGGGAGATCATTAATGTATATCAGGAAGAGTGTAGGACCTAAGATGGAGCCTTGGGGGACACCTGCGTTTGTATGGTAGTTCTGGGAGGTATGTCCGTTTAATACCACCTTCATTGTGCGGTTAGAGAGGAATGACTGGATTAGTTCAAACAAATGTCCAGTTATACCATAGCTCCGCAGTTTACATAGAAGGCCAGCATGCCAAACTCTGTCGAACGCCTTAGACATATCCAATGCAACGGTTCGAGCTTCGCCATTCCTGTCGAGTACCTGGTATATGTACTCGGTGATGGTCGTTAGCATATCAGCAGTAGACCTGGTAAAGCGGAAACCATATTGCTTGTCCGAGAGGAGCCTGTGTGCTGTGAGATGCTGAAGCACCTCGGCGTTGATAATGGCTTCGAACACTTTGCCAAAGATCGGAAGAAGGCTGATAGGGCGGTAATTTGCAGGGTCCGAGTGTTCTCCAGTGTTTTTATATATAGGAACTACAGAGGAAGATTTTCAACAGGCAGGAAAGCAGGAAGCAGATGGGCAGAAGTTGTAGAGCCTAGAAAGGACAGAGGAGAGTTCAAGGGCACATTTCTTTAAGACTATGGTTGGGATTCCGTCCCCACCGCTCACTTTGTGAGGGTCAAGTTTTAAGATTATCTTAGAGACAAGCGAAGGTGTAATGTGGACATCATTCAGTTGTGCCTCGGTTCTAGGTGAGAAGTTGGTTGTAAAAATTCCAGATGAGTCTAGACTCGAATTGTTCGAGAATCTGCGGGTAAAGCATTCAGCCTTATCTGCCGGTGAGGTGAGGACCTCAAATTCGTTTATTAGTGGGGGTATTGTGGACTTGCTCTTGTTAAGTACTCTTTTACAGAGTCGCCAGTAGTCTTTAGAGCCGAATTTAGAGCATGCTATGCGTTGCTTCGTTCTGGCAGCAAATAACATCTTAGCTTCGTTAAGTATCTTTTTACACTTATTACGATCTGAAGCGAAAAGGCGTCTGTTTTGGTCCGACGCGTAGCTACAATAGAGTCAGAAGAAATGATTCCGATGGGCAATGGCGGCCGAGCAAGCGAGAACCATGGATACGAATGAGATTTAAGTTGAAAGTTCCTGACAGGGATGAAAGCATCGATGCCAGCCTTAACCCAGACCTCGGATGCACTTTCTTCGATGGGAAGACTAAAAACGTTGTTCCATGGGACGTCACAGAGGAAGTCTCGGAACGAATCCCAGTCTGCTCTTTGGTAGCAATAGGATATTCTACTTGTCTGGGGTTTTTTTGGGGGGTTGGGTGGGAGTGGAATGAAATGTTGACGGAAACTACGGTGTGGTCAGAGTTACCGAGTGGGCAGAGTTGTCTGGTAGTGCAAGAGTCTGGGATGGAAGTGAAGCAGAGGTCTAGCAGTGAGTCCCTTCCGTTAGGGTTGTCGGAGAAACGCGTGGGGAAGTTCACCACTTGCGTAAGGGATTGGGTGATTGAAAGATTCATGGTGTGGACACCAGCAGGGTTGGTGACAGAGTTCTCCAACCACTTGGTGTGGTGGGCGTTAAAGTCACCAAACACGAATATATGGGCAGAGGGATGGGAAGAAATGGCTTTGTCAATATTGTCAGAGATACTATCAAGTAACGAACAGTCAAGGGAGAAGGGGAGCGGTAGAGAAAGAAGAGATAGCTAATCGAGCTTAGAAGTGAGAGGCGGAAGCACATGAAAGAATGATCCGGGGATTCAAGGGATGTCGCCCTAGCTAGGGGATGGTGTTCGCTGACATACACACCAAGCCCATGCATATGAACATTGGAGTCCTTCCTGGAAAGGGGAAGGTAGCCAGGAACGTCAAACTCAGAAGAGGGGATAGAAGGGTTCAGGTTAGTTTCACATAGGGCCAAGATATCAGGTGAGTTAGTGTGAAGGAATGAATCAACGCTGAGGAAGTTAGTACGGATACCACGTATGTTAGTGTAAGAGATGCAGACGGGTTTGGGCGTTTTCAGACTAGCTGGTTTAGCTTTGCTATTGTGTTTGCTTTTTTCTATATGATTCAGTTAAGGAGAGGTCTTAGAATAGAGTCAGTCGGTTACTTGTTTGCAGCATGTGAAGGATGGAGACTGGCGCGGCCTACAACATAATGTGGCCTCGGGGTTGCCCACCGAACGTTCATGCAGGGACGTCCGTCCATGCGTGATATGGCACTACAAGAACCCCGGTATTATTCAACTGTTGATCAGAGCAGCCTCTCAAGACGCTACGCAAGTGTTCGGGCTCCTAAATACCAGTCGGAAGCAGCAACCAGGAAACTGCCAACCCGGTACCCTCAGAATGTAAAGACGTTGCCACCATACTCCGTTACTGCAAACAGCTTCCAGCTGAACTAACACTAAGACCGAAGAAGGGGGATGAACCGGAAACCCCTTCCTGAACAAGAAACAAGGCGATCACCTCTACACTTGATCAAAAGAAGTGGGTGGAGTGTGAGACCGGGCGATAGTAGGAACTATCTATTCCAATTAAAAAAAAAAA
This sequence comes from Ascarosepion bandense, assembly GCA_037127315.1. Taxonomy (NCBI): domain Eukaryota; kingdom Metazoa; phylum Mollusca; class Cephalopoda; order Sepiida; family Sepiidae; genus Ascarosepion; species Ascarosepion bandense. The sequence continues at coordinate 1,563,286 of JBBBDQ010000399.1, forward strand.
GAAGAAAAGAGTAACTGAAATTTACTAAGTTTTAACTTAGTAAAAGTCAAAACGAACCTTCAATTGCAAAATAATTTACACGAACTACTTAGGTTAGTGACAAAACAAATAAAATAAAAATTCAACAAGAAAACAAAAATTTAAAAAAATAAATAATTAAAAATTAAATTAAATTAAATTAAAAAATTACAGAAAAGACAGATTGATTCCGATTATGTTTCAATATGTGTTTATTATACATATTTTTAGGCAAATGAATGACAAAGTGGAAAAACTTTTGTCATGCGTTTAGTCCTCTGTACATACATACACACACACACACACACACATACACACACACACACACATACACACACACACATACACACACACATACACACACACACACACACACACACATATATATATATATATATATACATATATATGCGTGTGTGTGTGTGCGTACGCGCGTACGATTTTTCTTTGTGCAGATAAACGCCTTTACAAAATTTACATTACCTGCTGTTGACATATACACATGTATTATATTCTATACGTTACTGTGAGCTCTATGAGAATGTATTGAACAAGAGTAACTCTTCAATGGCTACACACTCTAATCAACTTGAAGTGTCAGCTACTGATAAAGCAGAATGCTTTGCTCGGAGATTCTTTTCCAACTCGACTCTCGACTTTTCAGGATTATCTTTATCTGATTTTTCTCATATGCTCATGACTCATTTAAGGCTTTCTGCTATCCTCTCCTAACTAGAAGATCCCATACCGCTTGCCGGACAGTATCCCTGCAAATATGCTAAAGAAGTGTACCCTTGAACAGGCTACTGTAATACATGCCTTGCTGCGGTCTTGAGTTCTAGCTGGTGGGAAATCCTGTTCTGTAGATCCTGTCTTTAAGACCATATAGGATATAAACCCTTATTTACCCAACAATTAACTAAAACACAAAAAGTAAAATTGCGTACTCGCAAAAAAATGGCTCAGAATGACTGAAATCATTTTGGAAAAACCCAGATTAAGACAAATTTCACAAGTCAGTGTGAAAATTAAGATTCTAGATTCTGATTGCATAGGAAATAGCAAATTGGTCTATGACCCCGGTCAATTTTTTTTAACACCTAAAAGATGGGTATGTTGTTTGATCCAGTCACATGACTAGATTCCACTACTTAACTCGGTCCTTTGACCGGCAAAAGTCAGTCAAATGGGAGCAGTACAGAAACGACACGCTAAACTGTAACAAAATAAATTTCAAGACGCCAACCATGTTATGTCTTGTCGACGTACATTCGTACTTCCACTCCTTCCAATTTTCCTTTCGTCATTTTCAGTCACACTCCTTCAATGAAACAACAGCAACAATATACTTCAACTGACTCCCAAAAACTAAAGTCCGATAAGTACAATTTCCTTTATTGGTTAACCTTTCTTTTCATATTCTCGCCGGCCATAAGGAAGGGAAGGGATACACAGACTTTATTAGTAACCTCTTTATGTTTCTACAAACACACATTCTGCTACTATCAAATATTCATTTAACTTCTTATTACTGTTTTTCTGGATAATTTAACTATTTTTCATTTTTCTCTTTGAAGATTTACTTCTTACAAATTGTTATTCTGTTCAGTTAATGAAAATTTACTTTAACATCCCAAACGAAATATTTTATTCTTCCACATTTCAAAATCCAAATTTCAACCTTATGATATTTTAAATTGTGTGAACTTCGGTTGTGTTTGGCACAAGGCCAACTCGGCAAACATAGACGAGGAGCCTATGACCTCTTGTGAAACCTCTAATCCATAGAATTATTGTCCTATTAGTCTTTGACTATTTTTAGTAATGTACTACAGGTTCTAACCAACTTCATATTGGTTAAGTAACTCATTGACGCAACTTTTTTCGGATAAACATCATGGATTTTTTTCTAAATCTGCCGCTGATATATTAACGGTTAAAGTGATTTTAAAAACCGGTATTAGATCTTTAGTTTTAATCGGTACCGGAAAACAGTAACAAAATGCCTCATGGCCAGAGACAGACATTCTCTTGAATCTGGCTATGAATGCGATAAAATAATTTGATTTATAGCCCACACTTATCCTCAGAAAGTCAATAGCATGTTCCTTAAATACAGCTTTTTCTTTCTTCCATTCGAAACTGAAGAAGCCAGAAAGAGAGCAGATGCTCTCGGCGATACGCGTCGTTTATATTTTTTCACTTTGCCTCATCATCTTCACATCCATATAGGGACCTCCAAAGATTCACAACAAAAAGAGTAGATAAAAAACATATTGAAAATAATGCTTTAACGTCAAAGCCTTGATGTTATTATTAAGAGCAAACATTTATTTTATCATTAAATCATAATTTTTTTATCCTTTTCAGAACTTTAAACGTTTTGGTTAAAGAGTCATTAAAATTATTTTAAAAACAGTTTTTAACTTATTTTATATGATGAAAAACGTACCGATTTCCACAAATATGAATGTCCAAATGCGACATTTTCAGAAAATAAGAGCTGTACCTATAATAAAGTTAAAATTTATTGGTATTGTTTTAGGCTTTCCTCGAAAAAATTTTTTATTAATACTATAAAGCAAAAAACGTCAATAAAATATTAGACTGCATTGAATATTTTCTACAATTTTAAGATTACTGTATAGTAAAAAATATATTTTTTTAAAAAGTTGTTCACGTCATATTCGTCAAATAATTGTTACAGTCAATGTCCCCTTAGAAAAATTCCCAAATATATGTATATGGGGAGAGTTTTGAATACCACATAAAAAACACTGACCTCTGAGATAAAATGTTTTTCTTATATATTTTAAACTAAGTACCCAACTCATTCATGATACCGAAGATTTAAATTGAATTTTAAAATTAAAAACGTTTTCTTGAAGCATTCATTTTAGCTTAATTGAAAGCTAAATAATCTAATTTATTTGTTCCAGTAAGCAAAATACACTGGTGGATTTCAAACAGAAATTATATTGATTGAAATCTAAAATTTTGAGATTTTAACATATTTTTTTCAATTTTTCAGCCCTTTTTTGAGCGATCGACATATTTGTAAACAAATGTTAATCCTCGTCTTTAAAAAAATCTTTCAAAAATAAAAAATACACATCTGTGACACGTTTTATAAACAAAAAATTGGCAAATTTAACGTCAATTAATCTGATTTGAAATAAATATTACTTGTTTATGGCATGAAATTTAGAATCAAAGTGTTTTCTAATGACGAAGGTCTGATCTTACTGATTTTTAAAGTAGGTGATGACAGCCTATTATCAATCATTTAACATACACACTAGTATATATATATATATATATATATATATATATATATATATATATAATAAGAGCAATAAAAACGTACATTCCAACAGCTAATGCCATTAATCAACCATTTAACTTCGCACTCAATTTGATTCAAAATTCTAACGGTCAACACAGAAGACATATTCCCTTTATTATCAATAACACCAACCAACCTCACACTAACAAGAAACCAAATATAGATAGCAAGGATTTTCATTCGTCTTCATTCCTCCCGAAGAGACATTGGAGACCCAATGTCGAAACAACCATATGATTGTAGAGGACACATATAAAAAAACATTATGTACATGTTCTAAAATATAATTTATAATATATATATATATATATATATATATATAAGAAAGCACTCACACTCTTTCACTTTTTCCATCGCCATATTATAAGAAGACAACGAACCTGGAAATTAAGATCTGAGGTTTGTGTGAAACCGTTCTCAATTAATTTACAAAGCCAACTGGCGCCGGGGTCAGGTCTGAAATCTCAGGGCCGACTATCCACTCCGCCTTCTCTGTCGGGGCAGTCGCAGCTGATAGCCTCTACATCCCTCGTTACAAACGAACAAAATTTGCTGCTGTTATTGTTTTTAAGTACTTGTTGATTTTTCACACCAGTGCTATCTTGGTAGGTACCGCCCAAAATTAGTGGTTGCCACCTACAAATTAGTTAGCCCCTCACTTCGAACAAGGCAAGATTTGCCAGACAGCACATCTATTTTTATAAGCGAGGCAGGGTTAGGAATACAGATTTCTGCGACAACGGTCGAAGGAAACATTTTATTTTTTTCAAAAATAAGTTTTATATAAAAGGATATGTGGTGCAGTGGATATCGGCTTGGAACGAGAAATCGGGGAGCTGAGTTCGAATTCTAGTTGAATTCTTTGCATTCACTTAGGCGCGAATATCCATGGTAAAGGTATCAATCCGTTTCTTCCCTCCAGTTATGCGTTAAATAACAGGTCAGATTAGGTTCTATAGACTTGGCTGGCAACCAGTCTACCACAAAAAGCGATGGCAAAACTACTGCGGGATAATCTTCTGCCCAGTCAGTCATGTCTTTTTCGAGACATGATTGCCCAAAACGTGTATTACGGACTTGACTGTTTGACTGACTTATGTAAAATACCGAATCGTGAGTAATACAGAATCATTATCACAGGAGATCAAGAGACAGCAAGCCTCATTAGTCTAACGCATTTCTGCTTTGCACCTGTTTCTATTGATATCTATTCATCGGCGTCGTCATGCGGCCTTGACCGAGATAGAACTCACTACACCCCTCCAGTATTCCCTGTGCATTTGTAACCCTGGTGCAGTTCATAGCGAAATTCATAATCTTGTCAAATAGCTGAATACTTGATGCTTCGTCAGGGTACCAAGGGTGTTTTTATTGTGACACTAACACTAGATGGGTTGCCTCCAGACCCCATCCTGTTATTTAACCCATAACTGGAGGGAAGTGACGGATTAATACCTTTCCCAACGGTACAAGTGCTTAAATGAATGCAGGGTACTCAACTGGAATTCGAAATCGTCTCACTGATTTCTCTTTCCAAGCCGATATCCACTGCACCACAACGCACATCTGTCACTGAACGCTTACAGCGCCTGAACTTCCCCAAGCGGTCACCCATCTAAGTACTGACAAGGCTCAAGTTGCTTAACTTCGGTGATCGAACTAGAACTAGTGTATTCAACGTGATATGCTGTAAGCATATCTATTCATGGCACGTACCCTGATCTCATCTGTGAAATTAGTAAATACTAAAAATTTCAATTATCACAGTGTATTAGCGGATGTGCGTTGTGGTTCAGTGGATATCGGCTCGGAACGAGAAGCCGGGGAGCCGAGTTCGAATTCAAGTTGAATCCATTGTATTCACTTGGGAAAGGTATTAATCCGTCTCTTCCTTTCAGCTATGGGTTAAATAGCAGGACAGATTGAGTTCTATAGCCTTGGTCGGCAAACGGTCTACCGCAGAAAATAATGGCAACCTACTGCGGGATAATCTTCTGTCCAGTTAGTCATGTCTCGTTTCGAGACATGATCGCCCAAAGCGTGTATCACGTATGACACTTAACTGACTGATTAGATTGATGAGTAAATTCCACTCAAGCAGCTTTTCTTCTTCTCGCGAACCGCTGTTCAGTGAAAACGGCTACCAACAGGATGTTCTCCCTCCTCACAACTATCCTAACCTGTTCAAATGTAGAGTAAACCGTTATTTCCCCCACCTATATGCACAAACTCTGCCCCATAATCTGTAACTCGGACTCTCGGACCTTGTAGTCTAATCGATATCAATATTACCCGGGAAAAATATTACCAAGCTAAATATGGTAGTTTTAGAGATATTATGTTCTCCGCTTTTGAAAATTGAAAAATACTCATTTCGAGAAATTTAATTATGAAGAGATAATTTGCAAACTTGATTTGAAAAAAAAACTTGAGGTAAAACGTAGCTATATTTTTCGCCATTATCAACTAGCATATATCAGTGGTTATGTATATAGCACTGAAGCAGCAGATAATATAAAAATAAACACATAAAGAACTACCAGTTCTATATGCATCTTAGTGAATGAAATATATATATATATATATATAAAAGGCAATCTGTGAGTCTGTGTGTTACTGTAATCTATGCAGGCCTAACATTTTTTAAGCTACGCCATTCAAACTTTCTAGGGACATATATCTAAGGAAAACCATGTCGACACATACTTTTTGAGTTTATGTTTAGCAATATTCTATTTCGCGCTTTTTGGCCAATGGAGCCGATTGTTTACATTTGCTCCGTAAAACATCTAAGATCTAAGATGTTTGCTAGATTGCGTCACAAATCACACGTGTCAAACGCGACTAAAAAAAAATGAGCCTTCGTATTTAATTTTTATTCCGACCTTTTCAAAATTTATTTGGTCAACAAAAAAATGTGAATATTTTTCCCTGTAATTTTGAATCAAAAGAAATATTTAAAAATATTTCAAACAAAACAAAGTATGTTAAAAATGTGCCAATGGTTAATTTAATTATTTAAGTCTTTTTTTTTTCAGATTTAACATTTCATACTTCATAAAATAAAATTTAAAAAATAAAGCTTTTTTTCGCTAAATATTTCATGCAGGAAATCAAGTGACTGTAATTCGTGTGGTATTAATGTAACTTTTCCCTCTAAAATTAAATGTCTACATTTTTAAATATTCTTCGAAAATTTCTGAAATTCATTTAGTCAACAGAAAATGTAAATATTTTACACCGTAATTTTGAAACAAAATAAACGCAATGTTGTTTACAATTTCCCAATGACCTAAAGTCATCCAGATCATAGGTTCAAGATTGACAAGAAGACCGTGGATAAAAAGCAGACCGTTTAGCCGGAGAAACTCTTTCAGGCAGTAACTTCGTCGATGATATGGCATATTCCATGTACTTGATGCTGGGCAATATCAACAAAGATGAAGCGAAAACTTGAAGCAGCTGAAATGTGGACCGAGCATGCGAGCAATGACGAGGTGTTATAAAGAATGGAAACGGAAAAGAAATTAATATTGAGCATCAGGAAAATGTAATGAGGAAGCAGGGCTTGAAGAACCTGATACTGACAGGCCAGATAGAGAGAAAAGTTGCAGAGGAAAGCAGCGGATAACATATTTGAAGGGCCTGAGCAGATGGATGACAGAACGGGAGCTGCGAGACGTTACAGGAGAAAGATTGCTAAGAGCCACCAGGGATAGGGAGACGTGGAAGGCCATGATCGCCTACGTCCTGAAAGGACAAGATACATAGAAGAAGAAGATGTATTGGAGGGAGAACAGTATATCGCTTGTTCTTCCTCCATACATACTGACAAAAATCTGCGACTCCGCAGATGCAACTTAGGCAAGAGATGCAGTTGCATCAGCTATAGTAGAGCAACAAGACTAGATCAGCTTTGATTTATAAATAAATCTGATTATCTCACGATTCCAAGGCCCAAACACTGAGGAGGTTGCGTGGGTGACTGGCAAGTTTTGCAGTACACAGGAATTTGTTTTTTTCCAGCGATTTCGTGGATACTGAGAAGCTTCTTCATCTTTCCGCGAGACTTGTTTCCCTCTCACATAGGAGTCAGCCATGCCAGGCGAAAAGTGGCAAAGTAAAAGAACAAGGGTGTCTCTGCCATCAGTTATTACAATCGCTCAATTTCATTCACTAGCTAATTTGAGCGTTTCAGAAAAAGTCAGTGTCTGCGTCTTCCACACTTTGGATTGTCCGATAGCCGTCTGCTTCCAAGAAATGACAGCATCTTGATAAGCTGATATTTATTCTCGTTTAGGAAGAGCTCTTGATGAACAGAAACCTGCAAGCCATCTTCGATTTGTATTTTAGCAATAGTCCAAGCTGATCTTCACTGATGTTCATGTTTATTTACGGACGGGCCTGCATTGTAACAATCGAAAACGATGTCCTTAACGTAGCTCAAGTACTTTACAAACACGCTGCTTAGGCAAGCACTTCAATTGCTGAAGGAGAGCACCCTCACGTAATCTTTGTGTCACTTGGTGGCTGAGATTCAGGTACATCAGTGGCACGGCTTTGCTTGTCTTTCTCATTTGGAAATTAAAAATAAAATTAAAGCCGGAAATTTAGTGAGTTCGAACTTGAAGAACGGAGTCGCAGAACAACCAGCCTTGAAAACAGGGTCAACATGAACATTTTGACCATCAATCTTTACACATTTATTCAGCTCAACAAGTGTACGCATTTGTTACAGCTAGCTCTTTAAAATGTTCCTTTTGTCAAGCTTCTTCTAGTTAGAGTTACCAGTCTCTTCGACGATTAATTCCAGCACCATTAGATGCTGTCACACTCGATGATACCGATCGTAGATCTAACTGGATTTGGGTCAAAAAGTTGTGCTGAGACCTCCAGTTGAACACCCAGGTTACATTAACAAGATCTCTTCCGACATACGCTCGCTGGTTCTGTGGAGAAGACCGGTTAATGTTGTTATGTCATCAGGCACTTGGGCGCAGTTGTGCATGATATGCACCCACATTCCGTAAACACCTGTTCCCTAGTTAGCCAACCTCTACTCTATGAATCTCATCATCTTGTTCAATAATGAATCAGCTACAAACCAGCACGACAATGGACATTTCATCGCACAGAATGAAACCCGTACTCTGAGAATTTTACATACAGCCACAGATGCTTTTCAGGCAATTCTAATATCCAGTGTAGATATAATCTTGCATTATTTGCATACTTAAAATGCCTGGTTGCAACAAATAAATTTAGCATCCACCATCAGTGCCGATTCTAAGAAGAAGCCAGAAAGAGCTAAGCCCTCACCTAAATTTCATGGAAATAATCCCGAAACGCATCAGACCTACTGCTCTAAATGAGTTTGGCTTCATTCTACACAGAGATAAACTCCTCTTCCATGCCGAAAGTAATCTCTCCATCATTTGCCTCAGCTATATTGGATTGCAAAAACGTTCAATTGATCAACATCTGCTGGAAGTAAGTTTGCTCATCAAATATGCATATACAAGGAAGTGCGATCTCAAAGCTCTTGAGGGAGCCTTTCTGAAAGGAATATGTGACAACCGTTTCCGTGTAGATGGTAGACCGGAAATCGGATCAATACACACACACACACATACATACATATATATATGCATACACACACACACACACACACACACATATATATATATATATATATATATATATATATATATATATATATGCATGTGTGTGTTGGTGGGTGTGTATACCCCGCTTATATATAACACGCTGATATTTCCTCTCTCACTTATTCTATACGTCTATGGCTTAGGGGGTAGCGACTCCGACTGACACCAAACCCGTCAAGTTTCGATCCCGGTCAGAAGCAAGTAGATGTCTAGCCACACTGATGAGCTGTGATACAACGAAACAGGCTTGTATGTGAATGACAAATATATATATATATATATATATATATATATTTGAACAAATTCTTAGTCGATAATAAGATAATAATAAGCATAAATTAAATGACATTTTCACTAAAATCTAAAAAAAAAAAAAACGGTTTCGTTCCAGGGCTTATCAAGTTTTAGTCTGGGAAAGGTAAGCATGTATATTAAAAAATGATAATGGGGACAAAAAATATATATGCAAGGAGAACTAGAGTCCAATGACATTCAATCGCAGCAAGCAATCTCTCTGTTTGCAGAGAGAAGGCTTGCGGGATTTGATGTACAGTGACTCTTGTACGTTTAGATTATATAAAGAGTGGGACAGTGATAGAATAGTGAAACAGTCTATCCTCAATCTACATACACAATTCCCGCTATTTATAACATGTTGCGTAATGGACGACCCGGATGTATTAACAAGCTGGCTACTACTAGCAGCAGGATTCAAAATTCTAAGAGGTATATGTTGTTTAATTCTAAAATCCAACCGCTGAGACGCCCTTCCTATGTAGTCGTGTCTACAAGTACATTAAAAATTACAGAATTAACATGATGAGTTGGGAGGGCATTCTTACAGATAGAAAGAAATTTGTCGAATACTAAATATTACACGAACATTAGCAGAAAAATAACATTTGCTAATAGACAGCGAAATCCGCCGAGCTAAAGTCTCACCCTCTGAAGCAATAAAGGACAGACGCAAATAAACCGGACATTTTTTCACAGTATGCGGCCTAACAGTATGCGGCCCAACAGTATGCGGCCTAACAGTATGCGGCCTAACCCTCGTTATTAAAGAGACAAAAAAGGCGGACCTGAAGCAGACTACAACACGTTTAATTTCTTTGTTTTCCTTCTTTTTTTTTTGTTTACTTTTTTCAGTGCAATCCTATCGATTACCTCCTTAGCTTTACGATTGACAAAAATTTTTTTGAAAAATTTCAATATTTAAATATTTTCTGGGGGATCAGTTTCTCATACAACGTTATGAGCGTCCACTTTTAAACCAGTCGCCGGTACGACATTACCGCCACCTGTTAATGTGTTCATTATCAAATTTTATGGACTTTTTTCAGTGCAATGTTATCTTTTTCATCTTAAACATTACGAATGACAAAAAAAAAATTGTAAAAATTTAAATATTTAAACGATTTTAGAGTGGGGACCAGTTTCTCATACAACCTTATAGTGGTTTGAAAATGGAGGATCGATTTACTATAACGTTGTATGAGAAACTGACCTCTCCCAATTTGTTTAAATATTGTAAATTTTCAAATTTGTTTTTGATAATCGGAAAATTTATGTAACACTAGATAGAACTGCGCTGAAAAAAGTAAAAACAAAAAAATGAAAAGCAACGAAATTAACATAAAGAAAGCGACCCCAACGCAAGTGGATTGAAAATGGAAGATCGATTTACTTTAACTTTGTATGAGCCCACCCCAAATTTGTTTAAATATTGTAATTTTTCAAAATTCTTTTTGATAATTAAAAAGTTTAAGTAAAAATCGATAGGAATGCGCTGAAAAATGTAAAAAAGAAAAAGAAAAGCAACGAAAATAAACATGTTGGTTGTCTGCCTCAGGTCTACCACAAAACGTATCAGCCACATAACGATAATATATCAGAGGACGATCAATTCGAGAAAATAATAAAGCCTCATGAAAACAGATAAATATATATATATATATATATGCTACTAAACGTATCGTAGCGTCCAAGGATGTAGCCTCCTCCTACATCTTTACAAGAACCAAGTGATTAGGAACACTAAAGAAATATGGATATTCAAATTTCTTAAATTTGTATTCCATAACAGCATTGCTCTTAGAACCTGAACAACACAGCACAGATATGCCGGTAGCATAAATAATATCGTTTGGAATTTCACCAGTAGCATTCAAGATAACGAAGGCATAAAACAAAATTCCTTTATTTCTTATCTTCCACTCTGGGTTTATCAATCTTGGATGTTCCCGCTTGGTTTTTCACTTCACTGATCTGGAACAGTCTAAATGAAGTCCATGTTCAAATAAATATCTCTGTCTCTTGAATGTTATCTATGAGCTGACGGGTGCCTTGGCGTGGTGTAATGGCTAACAAGCTTTTTGTCGCTACAACCTATTATAACTGAATAGTGATTTCGATCCTCACTAGGTACCCCATACTTTCGGCCTTGTGCTACATCTAAGTAAAGCTTAAAAATCAAATGGCAACCTCGATTATGTGTCATGGCTAACAAGCTTTCTTCGCTAAAACCTATTACAACTGATTAGAGCTTTTGATCCTCATTGGGTACCCTATACTTTCGGCCTTGTGCTACATCTAAGCAAAGCTTAAAAGTTAAATGGCAACCTCCATGATGTGTAATGGCTAACAAGCTTGTTTCGCTACGACCTGATTAGTGATTTTGATCCTCATTGGGTACTCCATACTTTCGGCCTTGTGCTACATCTAAGCAACGCTTAGAAAATCAACTGGCCACCTTGATGAGGTGTAATGGTTAGCAAGTTTGTTTCACTAGAACCAATTACACCTGAGAAGTGAATTCGATCGTCATTTGGTACCCCATAATTTCGGCCTTAGAGAATTGACTTTCTGATGTGTAAAGAATATCATTTACATATTATATTATGCGCAATCGAGAAACATAGCTTCTTTATATTAAACATTAGAAATTAACATCATAATTTTCGAATAACTCGTAAGGCACATTCCAAATGACCTGAGCATGAAAACCACTTACAAGTGCAAACTACTCAAGTGGTTAAGAACCATGTTTCACCTTATATCACCATTTGTTGTTTTTGTTTTGTTTTGTTTTGTTTGTTTCTTTTTTTTGTTTTCAAATTAACGCCAGCAAAAAATTCCCAAAGGTGGATGGTAGAGGAGCTGTTTTTTTTTGTTTTTTTTTTTTCTTGCATGATATAAAATTCCGTTTTAAATGCTGTATAACATGTCTTGATAACATTTTTTACCGGGTAAACCTTATATTCAACTCTCCCAGATTATTGTATAGGGTGAAACTCAATATGTGTTTAAGTAAGAATATATTTGTAGGTATATATGTTAATAATTTCTAAATTTCCACTAACATTTCTAATGATTTTCCAATATAAATGCTTTGAAAATAAAAACAGGTTTGTTAGCAGTCAGGAATTAATGCATGCATTACTGTCAAAACAGTGTTATTTATTACATGTCTGTTTTGATTGTCAAATGTTACGCAGTGTCTATGATTAATGATCGCATGATATCAGGCTTCATGTTACAGAAACAAGTGAGTCTTTTGCATAAAAAAAGTTTTGTTTATTAATTTCTTCATTCTTATATTTCCTTTTTTTTCTCTCTCTCTTTTTGTTTCATTTTTCTTTTCTGTTTTTTTTTTCCGCCTAACTTTGCTATTTATTTCATTTTGCGTCTATTGTTTCGTTGATTTGCAACTTTTTATTTGATTTTGTTGTTTTCTGTTTATTTTTTTCTTCATTCTTTATCTCTCATTTCATGACGTTTGATCTTTGCCGTTTCTCTTTTCTTTTGGCTTCTCTCTTCATATTATTTTTTAAAAAAAAGAATAATTTGAAAAACTATAATTCTTAAATAAAACATGCAGTTCAAACAGTAAAAAACGAACGATCTGAGACAGACAGATAGATAGAAAGAAAGAGAGAGAGAGGGAGAGAGAAATTAAAGAAAAGAATGAGATAGATATATGGAGAAAAGAAGATGGAAAAATGGAAAGACTGAGATAGATAGATAGATAGATAGATAGATAGATAGATAGATAGATAGATAGATGAAAGAAAAGTATGATAGATGGAGAGAGGTAGATGTAAAAAGAAGGGGAAAGAATGAGATAGATAGATAGATAGATAGATAGATAGATAGATAGATAGATGAAAAAAAGAATGAGATAATTAGATGGGGAGAGGGAGATGTAGAAGGGGAAAGATTGAGATAGATAGATAGATAGATAGATAGATAGATAGATAGATAGATAGATAGATGAAAGAAAAGTATGATAGATGGAGAGAGGTAGATGTAGAAGGGGAAAGACTGAGATAGATAGATAGATAGATAGATAGATAGATAGATAGATAGATAGATAGATAGATAGAGAAAGAAAATATGAAAGAAAAGTAGATAGATGGAGAGAGGTAGATGTAGAAGGTGAAAGACTGAAATAGATAGATAGATAGATAGATAGATAGATAGATAGATAGATAGATAGATGAAAGAAAAGTATGATAGATGGAGAGAGGTAGATGTAGAAGGTGAAAGACTGAGATAGATAGATAGATAGATAGATAGATAGATAGATAGATAGATGAAAGAAAAGTATGATAGATGGAGAGAGGTAGATGTAGAAGGTGAAAGACTGAAATAGATAGATAGATAGATAGATAGATAGATAGATAGATAGATAGATAGATAGATAGATGAAAGAAAAGTATGATAGATGGAGAGAGGTAGATGTAGAAGGGGAAAGACTGAGATAGATAGATAGATAGATAGATAGATAGATAGATAGATAGATAGATATAGAAACAGAAATGAAACGAGAAAATTTGAGGCAGACACATAAATGTAGAACGCACAGAGAAAATAGATATAATGTTGTGGAGTAAATAACACACCCTCATTGACTAAATGAACTAGTCTAGGGATTAATATAAAGAATATCAGTGAGTCTAAAATCGCTGGAATCAATTTTCAGAGTATTTTTTACAGATGTTATGGCTGAGCCTAAACAAACCCTAACATTCTAACCGATAGAAACAGTACCAACGAAACACATACGAGTTATAACAGGAGTAACGAAGAATCGCAACTTATACGACGCAAAAATGGAATTACGAGGATATTTTAAATTCACATTTGGTATAACAAATGAAAAAACACTGTTACTTCAGCGCACAGTATATAAGTGATGGAGTATTCAAATAATGTTGGTTTAATTGGTTTTTTCTTCTGTGTTGGAAAAAATAAGAAAAAAACATTAGATATTCTTGCAAATATGAAAAAAATACTATGTCAGGTTGTAAAAATTCAGCAACAGTTAGAGCAAAATCATCGATTATTTGAACTGCAGAAAGAACATGAAATTGATGGAAATAATATGAAAATAAACGAATAAGTATCCAAGTTCTTTTACTCCTGATGCTGTGACAAATGCCATATCTGAATTTACTATAATAGAATTAGCTTTCTGCTTATTTTCTAAAATATGAACAAATGTTTAGAGAAGAATACAGCGACTGGGAAGACGAGGCTTTTGTTGAGGAAGTTAGCACGGGTAGAACATGAAGAATACTGTAATTTCGTACTACCAAAAGCAAACAAAAAGACAGAATATACAGTGAATGCACTGTCATACATTTTTGGCGACAAAAGCTCTTTATTTAACACTCGTTGGAAATGTATCAATCTAATGAAAATAGGCGAGGAAGATTTTGTCATATATTTTAGCGACATAAACTAGGAATGTGAAAGATTCAGACTAAAAGACCTGACTACGGGTATGTTCAAAGTGTTAATTTTTGTTCAATGTTTAATAGCGAAAAATGGTGCTGAAATACGGGCGGTAATTCTAGCGAGACTTGAAAGTTTTCTCGCTATGGGACGGGTGCGATGTTTGTTCAATGAGTTGTAATAACTCGCATATTACAAAAGATAATATCAAATGAATTTCATAGTGAATTCAGGGACTTTCAAGGAAGCAATCACTTATGATATAGTGGACCAAAATGAATCAATACACTGAAAAGGAAATAAAAACCCGCAGACAAATTACCTACTACGAAATTACAAGCTTGGCCGAATACAAATACTTTGTGGTTAAAACCAGCCTTTGAGATTTCACTCACCCGATCGACTGAGTCGATTAAAAACTTAATTGGGCGATTAAAGTTTACTGCTTTACTCGTCCGCGATCGGTTCAAAATCTCGCAATGAAACGTGTTCCTTCAAATATAGATAAAGGAAATCTTATTCTTTTTACAACCAAAAGGTATGCTACTGAAGATTCACAGGTTACTTAGAATGACCTATATTGATATTATTGAACTCCAAAATGTCTCTGTCGCCCAGATTACAGACGCTCACAGATTTTTCGAAACTCATTTGGAAAAATGCTATCCTTGACTCAACGTTTTCCTCCTCGCTTACAAAAAGTAAAAACGAGCATTGGAAAGAAAGAAAAAAATATGCTTACTTCTTTCAACCGCGCACCGAAAAACAAATTATACAAGTCAGTAATTTTTTTTAATAGAAAATCGTTGAGAAAATTAGATTTGGTATTTTTTTATCATCTATGAGAAAACTACGAATTTAAGTACCACCACGCAATTGCAAAAAAAAAAAAAAAAAAGAAACAGAATATCCTGATGTTCAAAAGGAATCAAACAAAGTTTTATCATCAAAATGTTTATGCTATTATTAAAAGGAAAGATCAAATTTGTTGTTATTATTTTAAAAAGTTTTAAAATCCTTTCTAACACGTTCGAAATTTTAATTAATTTTTTTTTTCCGTTAGTGATTCATGCTATGTTTACGTTAGGCGACTATTAAAAAAATGGAGTCGGTCGAGTAAAACGATTTGGGGTGTGTAAATTTCCCCTCGCGCTCGACTGTCTGTCGAGTGAGTTTTTTCCAAATCTCAAAGGCAGGTTAAGACTGCACATGGATTTACCAGGCTTAATAAACTAATCACATATCCTGATGTCAATGGATAGCATTATTACGTAGCTTTATATTTACAAGCATCAAAAAATAACTTCTTCGGTGATAGTAATTTTTACACGAACAGTTTGTAAGATATGGAATTACAGAAACAACAGTTTCGGATAGCGCTACATAAGTCACTGTTCAAGAAGTCGAAGATTCCTGTAAAATTGAACATATCACGACTTCTCCGAAACACCTAAGGTCAAACAGACAAGCTGAACGGTTTGTGAGTACGTTCAAGTGAGCTTTCAAGAAGGAAGAAGCATTAAAAAAATTTTGAGAGTTTACCAGATAACGCCAAATGCCAGTACACCGTCAGGCATATCGTCAGCAGGATTAATGTTTGCAAGAAAAGTTAAGTCGCTGTTCTACAAATTTTTTTATTAAATAAAAATGAATAAGAACAACAAGGACACTAAATTATTCAAGACTAGCAGTATAGCCCGGCGTTGCTCGGGTGTAATGAAAGCTTTAAAACTAATCCATGGTCCTGGAGCTCAGACTCTTTGGACGTTGGCACGAAAGACTAAAAAGCAATAGTTGTTTCCAGTTAAAGCAAAACCCTAGACTGAAAGAAAAATGAATGGATGTAAGTCAAATTTTGATTTCCTGGTATCGATATCAAATAAGTTTTTTCGTCGTAAACTGAATTTTGAAGGCTAAATAAGTCATCTGAGTAAATGGTATCATGGCTGAGACTAAGAACTACAATTATACCTACTTAGAGCTAGAACCGAAGCAAAAACTAAAATAAAAAGACTGAAAAATATACAACATACAGACAGATAAACAGACATACACACACAAACATCTTACCTTTTAAATATATCATCGATTTTCTGCACTATTATAAGAACTGCAACCTTGAAACTTCTGAATATCGTTTCTTATGTCTTTGTCTACGAGTGTATCAAATCTGATTAAAATCGGACCACTCCTTCTATAACCCGATTTTTTCGATTATCGATTTTCGATATTTATCGGGGATACCTCGACACAAAACCTAGCTAAGAACACTTGAAGACGCTTCTAGTACAACCGTGTAAATTTTTTACTCTGATTAGTCCACATTGTACATACAACAATGCCTCCCTGATTAAAGGGGTCTTGCTTGTTTTTAACCTTTTAAAACAATTCAATTTAAAAGAAAGCACATCACTTGACAAGGCACAAGAAGTGTCGAAATAAAATAGCTACTTTTGTAGTGATATTGTAACATATCCATTTTATAATTTCTGAATAAATATTATTAGCTCTACTTTGTATTGAGCACTTTTTAAAAACAATGTTTCTTTGGACAAGGAATATTATTCCACCCATATTTATATGTATATATATATATATATATATATATATATATAACGAATTTTAACGAAACTTGGTTATAAACAACCGACAA
Source organism: Ascarosepion bandense (assembly GCA_037127315.1). Classification (NCBI taxonomy): domain Eukaryota; kingdom Metazoa; phylum Mollusca; class Cephalopoda; order Sepiida; family Sepiidae; genus Ascarosepion; species Ascarosepion bandense. The sequence continues at coordinate 1,580,708 of JBBBDQ010000399.1, forward strand.
TTTGAAATGATTGTTTGAACATTATTTTTTATCGATACTCGTATTTAAGTAGATATTCTGTTTTTAATTAAACAGTATTATATATTTATATCTACTGGCCTGATTATTTACGATAAATTGTTATTACGAAAATGTGTGCCATTCGGCAGGATTCGAACCTGTGACCCCTATCTACATAGAGGAATCTACCATTTGATCTGGCAGCGTCTTAGACCGCTTGACCACGAATGGCCTCCAGTCTAAACGAGGTTTTTATCAAGCCTATATAACACAATTTTCGATTCATCGTAACAACCATATCTGCTCTGAAATGTATCGAAATGTCAACAAATGTAAACATGTTACGGAAATTAACGAATTTTAACGAAACTTGGTTATAAACAACCGACAATTTGAAATGAATTGTTTGAACATTATAATAAACAGGCCAGTAGACATAAATATATAATACCGTTTAATTAAAAATGAATGAATAAAAATTAAGAATATCTACTTAAATACGAGTATCGATAAAAAATAATGTTCAAACAATTCATTATATATATATATATATATGTATATATATATATATATATAGTACCTAACCTACTTATGTGGAAACTTCGAAACACTGATGTAAGACGAACGCGTCCTCATATGAATATATTTATGAAAAGCGTCCCGTTATTGGTGTAATATATGTATATTTGCTTATCTTCAGGGAAATCAAAGTTGCATTATTACCATTCACCTCATCCAGCTGATAACAGAGATGGAAATAGAACTAAATAAATAATAAAGCCACGAAAAATAAAAGGAAGGAAACGGTCATTTGCATAGATGTATTAATCTACATAAAACAATAATATAAAACAATTTTTGTCGCGTGAAGATTTTTTTTTCTTGGACAGCAATCAATCCATGTTCGTTCAAAGTGAATTGCATCTGTCTACCACTACTGACTATTTTGGTATACCCCTGACTAATCGAATTGACAGAACCATTAACATATATATGTAAATACAAAGGGAGTACAAAAGTATGTATACTGTAAGTATTTTACCAGTATTACCGGAAATACAATAATCAATATATGTTTGATGCGTACGTTTTATTTTTCAAAACTATGGACATACTTTCGCATCTCCCATATGTCTATCTATCTATCTATCTATCTATCTATCTATCTATCTATCTATCTACTGTTAAATATAAGAGAAAATGAATGTCTATTATGTTTAATCATGAGCCGTTCTAAATGTTGTATTTTGGCTTTAATTTCAGTTCAAGATGAAGACAAAAATTCTCCAACATTTGGATAACTTTTTTATTAATTTGTCTCTAAGCTTTCGGCTCACATGAGCCATCTTCAGAGAGGTCACCAAAACGGTAACACAATAACATCCACCATCAGGGACGATTTTATTTTGTGTTGACATAAAACTCCACTAGGCAACGGCAATAGTTAACAAAAATAACAAACGCAGTTCGCAAATTTGCAATGCGCTTCTATGACGTCACATTGCGTGAAATGACAACAGAACCATGTATTCAAATGCAATGTAATATATTATGGCCAGATTTAAATATGATTTTCAACTGAAATTAAAGCCAAAATACGACGTTTAGAACGGCTCATGATTAAACTTAACAGACATTCATTGTCTCTTATATTTAACAGTATATGCTTAGAAAATTATTTGCTGCTTCGATACACTATCTATCTATCTATCTATCTATCTATCTATCTATCTATCTAGTCATCCGCAGAAACAGATCTGTTTCGCTGTATCACAGCTCATATATATATATATATATATATATATATATATATAGTGTACTATGGATAAATTCTTGTCGAAATTACGCAAACATTTTATAGGCTGCGATGCATAAACTGTCGCATAAATTACGAACATTTATATTGTTTGCGATGGGTAAACTGCCGTATAAATTATGCAAAAGTTACATGTATATTGCGATTGATAAATTGTCAGCCAAATTACGTACAAATTATATATACAGGGTGCGATGGATATATAATCTTATAAATTACGCAAAAATTATATATATACAGGGTGTGATAAATAATAGTTGACGTCTAAATTATGCAAAAATGAAAATAATACTCGCATCCCAATTTAACAGATGCACTTAGCAAAATTACACAAACATCTTGCCTTTTATATATATACAATCGATTTTCTGCATTATTCTAAAAACTGCAACCTTGAAACTTCTGAATATCGTTTCTTATGTCTTTGTCTATGAGTGTATCAAATTTGATAAAAATCGGACCACTCCTTATATAACCCGATTTTTTCGATTTTCGATATTTATTGGGGTACCTCGACACAAAACCTAGCTAAGAACACTCGCAGACGCTTATAGTACAACTGTGTAAATTTTCAAGAAAATCGGTTCAGCCATTTCGGGGTCTATAGGTAACGGATACACACACACACACACACACAGATACATACACACAAAGTTCCATTTATAAATAAGTTTAGATTAGATAGATAATTTTCAAAACTGAAAAGCTTTTCTGTGAAAGGTGTGAATTTGTAAGCTTTTAAAGACGTAGCTATATTTATCCTTTGAAAGTTCATGGGGATAAAAAAAGAAATGTGCTTTCCATTTCGTCCTTCGCATTATGATTTCAGTTTTGTGGATCAGTTGGGCAAAATAAACTCATTTGTTTGCAGTTGAGATGTTTTTAATTAAGAGGTTATAACTATTTTTCCATGTTGCATAAGAAATATGTAAGTAAGTAGCGTGCTCAACCATTATAGGAGCAAAATATCATAGAACTATTTCATGCTAATGGGTTAGCGGGCCCCTATGTGTAGTGATTTACTTTTTAATAATGCTCAGTACTTGAGGATGTACGTTGTGGTGCAGTGGATGTCGGCTCGGAACGAGAAATCGGGGAGCCGAGTTCGAATTCCAGTTAAATTCATTGCATTCACTTACGCGCAAATACCCTTGGGAAAGGTATTAATCCGTCAATTCCTTCCAGTTATGGGTTAAATAAGATTGGATTCTATAGCCTTGGCTGGCAACCAGTCTACCGCAGAAAGCAATGGCAACCTACTACGGGATAATATTCTGCCCAGTCAGTCATGTCTCTTTCGAGACATGATCGCCCAAGCGTGTTTCACGTGTGGCACTTAACTGACTGGCTTAGAGTATCATATATAGTAATATTTTTATTATTAGCGTTCATAATAAAACCATAATTTACTGCAACACTAGTGCATTTGTGTTTCGGTGCACCTCTTCAGAGAGGGAAAGTATTTTTTCAATTAGGAATCATTATATATAGAAACTTAAAAGCTACACAATTGTTATCATATCCAGACACTTAAGTGGGTGCAATTCGGACGGCTCGCCTCACTTAACTAGAAAAACGTCAGGTCATGATGGATAGGAGGAATTAGATTCAAGGGTAGCAGGATAGAGAATTGAAATGACATGAAAACCCAGACCCTTTCGGAATCGGTAATGGAACATTTGGATGTATACGTACGTATCTTAGCATGTCTGCAAAGGTTTCGTGTGTATTCGTGAAACGGTTACAGGGTTTTCTTTATGTTGTTATCTCTTAAAATTGCGAAAAAAGTATAAAAACAGGGCAGTGTTATAAATATAATATAGGTCAAACATATATTGTCGACCTCGTAAGTGATATACTCGTTAACTGAAACAAATTAATTATCAGAGGATTGGATAATCAATATATTTATGCTAGAGGATAGATTATAGTTTAAGGGATATAATTTTATTAAATTAGAAAATAAATTAACGATACTTTAGGATATGTATTAAACGGTGATGCCAGTTGGAAGTTACTTCATTATGTTTGTTTAGTAGGTTTAATATTGAGAATTTCATGTAAACATCCCTGTGCAGGGCCCGGAAATTTTTCCCACCTGAATCTATTCTGCACATATACAAATCTACCATCCGCCCGTGTATTGAATATTGCTGCCATATCTGGTCGGGTGCCCCTGCTGCTCTCCTTGAGCTTCTTGACAAAATACAAAGGAGGATCTGTAACGTGGTTGATACTGACTTGGCAGACCGGCTGCAGCCGCTCTCACACCGGCGTGATGTGGCTTCCCTGTGCCTCTTCTACAAGTACTTTCATGGCTTCTGCTCCGATGAGCTTAGATCACTGGTGCCGCCTAAGCACGAATTTACACGAGATACTAGATTAGCAACTAGGTCCCACCCTTTTACAGTTAAACAAATAAGATGTAACCGTAAATTCTACTCCAACAGCTTCTTTTCTCGCGCTTCCCGCCTGTGGAACTCCCTTCCACAAGTCTGCTTTCCCGACAGTTACAATCTCCAGGTGTTTAAATGTAGGGTCAATAGACACCTCCTATCACACTAACTCCCAACTATTCTCACAACACTCTCATCTACCCAACCCTCATTCTCGGTATCCTCACCCGCCTATCACCCACCCTCTGTCATTTCCTATATTTAATCAGCCTTTCTCCTCTCTACGTAGCCCCCTGCACAGTAGTGGTAGTGACATGCCTTGCTCGGGGTGAAACGCTTATAAAAAAAAAAAACATGGCTCATGCAAAAATTTACAAGTTCTGTTTTATTTAATATTTTCCATTTTAAAGTAGAGGTATTATCGATTTCTTTTAATTGCCAATAGTATGTGGAAAAGGATGTGTTCTTGTGGTAAGCCTTATTACTAAAATATAAGATATGCTAATAATAGCGGATTTTGAATGGTTTCTTGGTACAATCGATACAATTTTTTTTACTGTGGGATTTTCTATGGTAGAAATAGAGTATATATTGATTATAGAGTTAGATTTTTTTCGTAATGGACACTTAATCGAGTTTCGACAATTATTGTTATTGTTATCATTAATTTTTTATGTTGCTGTTGAGTGGTTTAAAAATGTATTATTATATTTTTTATGATCTTCTCAATAAACCTCTGAAGAAGTTTGTTAAAGCGAAACATGTTAGATTAAAGACACTTTTTTCCTTCTTGTTCTTTACTTATTCTATACAGCTATAACTCAATTTAGGAGTATTTCTGCTAAACTTTTGCGAAGGGTGTTATATTTAGAGAAGTGTTTCTCAACCAATTTTATTCTTTCTTATTTTAGAAAACTGAAAATATATTGTAGTTTTGTCTTTAAACATGTTTTGCTGAGAATAATTTTTTTCCTTCAAAAATGTGCTATGGTAATAATGTTTTTTCAAGAATGTATTGCTGGTAATTCTTTTTTCCTTCAAAAATGCATATTTTTCTATAAAAGTTTATTTTATATATTTCATATATTTCTATAAAAGTTTATTTTTATGTATAAGTATAAGTTTCTATAAAATTGTATTTTTATACTTTCATAGTGTTTTGACCCCAGTTTAGTAGGGGGTTAATTATTTGCCCGTAGATGAGACCCTAACAGGTGCTACCACTCCGGATCAGGGTAGACCTGAGAACAACAGCTATTAAAAAGTGGTTCCATGCTCCTCACAACCTTCAAATCAGAGGCCTTGCAGCCGGATGCAGTTTACCGTCATTCCCAGGACCATATTGGGAAAGGTCTGAATCTATTCCTTATCACCAGAGCCATGGATTAAATAGAAGGATAGATATATGTGATAATCAGTCTAGAATAGAACTATGAATTTAAAACTCAATCACACGAATATTCTAAAAAGGCTGTTACGTATGTGTTGTATCTACTTTTTTCGAGCAACACAAACTATATATTATCACTTAATGATGTTAAAAGGAACGAAATTTTGTGCTTCGAATGTTGCCGTTTTAAAGGCATTCCAGGAAAAAGTCACTTTAATTTTATAATTTCATTACCCTGCCATTTACTCAGTTTGTAATAAGATCGAAAGAGAATTACCCTTTTGATCCCCAAAACTGAAAACATTTCTGTTTTTATTCTTTTCAAGTGTGAACTAAGTTCAAAGTCTCAAAACTGAGCAATCTATGGATGCCTTTGAAGCTGTAGGGACGGTCAGCCATGTCCGATACAAACCCAATTCACCAACATAGACGACAATCCCCACAACATTTATCATCGGAATTATCAGATGGTTATTAGGTGATGTGGATCTGTAGAAAAATAAAAGTATAGCTTTTGTATGTTTTAATAGAAATGTATGAATAGAATGGAAGAACACGAATTGGAAGAAATTAAACGTTGAATGAGAAAAAATATTAAAATTAAAGAGTATCAAGAGTTTGGAGTAGTAACTTGTGTGTATGTATGTATGAGCGTTATCGTTGGGTAGGAATGTCTTTGAAGTAATCACTCATTGCGTAGGTTGAAAAATAAGGAGGTGAGAGAGAGAGAGAGAGAGAGAGAGAGAGAAATAATAATAAGGATCATTTGACGTTTGTCAAGGGACGTGTTAATAGGCTCATCATTCCAACTTGCACCGTCTTTTATTTTGTTTGTGCGGTTCCAAAAGGTCATTTTAGAAGTCACTCCCGGATGTGATTATGGCCTTTCCATTGGACGACGAACAAAGTTCGCCTCAGCTCGCGAAACGGGTCCGTAAAAGAATTGGTTTCTGATAATTGAAGATTATTTGAATTTTGTTTTTAGATGTTTCCTAGTTTTTTGCCGAAAAGCATTATTCATCAAGGTGTGAAGTTTCATGATTTTTGTTTTGGATTAGTTTTTGCGTGTGTACTAATCAAAGTTTGTAAATTCAAATCTTTTTCCATTTCTAACAAAATCAATGATTCATTGCTTAGCATTTGAATTTTAAATCTAGATCTTGTTTTGTTCACTACACCTTGTCTGTTATTTATTTCTCTGCTATGTGCCGTGTCTTATCAGAAAGTTGGTGATCATTGCTCGCCATCACCTTCTATCACCCGCACCCCTTATCATTTTTCTCTCTTTACTAACACTCTTTCTCCTTGTTTCATCATCCATTAATTAGAATTACTACTGAGAAGAAAAATATACCTTTCAAAAGCTAAGAAACATTCGATGAAACAGGGGAAACAAAGAAACTAGTGCTGACATGTTACGTAAAATGAACCTTCTTGAATGATGGACAATAAGAGTGAAAACTAGAGGTAACATAAATGTGGTTCAACTGAAGGATGCTGAGAATGAAAAGTGAGTGTATTCGAAGAAGAAGTCTAAATGAAAATGGAGACAAAAATGTCGATTTTTTCTTTGTATAACCTGTTGTGGCGCAGTGGATATCGGCTCGGAACGAGAATTCATTGTCTCTTATATTTAACAGTATATGCTTAGAAAATTATTTGCTCGAGTTCGAATTCCAGTTTGATTTACTTACGCGCAAATACCCTTGTGAAAGGTATTAATCCGTCTTTTCCCTCCATTTATGGGTTAAATAACAGGATAGATTGGGTCCCGTAGCCTTCGTTGGCAACCAGTCTACAGCAGAAAGTAATGGAAACTTACTGCGGGATAATCTTCTGTCTAGTCAGTCATGTCTTTTTCGAGACATGATCGCCCAAGCGTGTATCACGTATGGCACTTAACTGACTGATAATCATTCCGCCTCAAACAACCAATCTATATCCCATGTTAATTAGTAAGGCATATGTAAGTAAATTGTTAAATCTCCGAAAATTTTCTTAAAGTTTAAAAATATTTCTTGCTTTAAATGACCTGCAAAGGGTTCTTAAGCCGTAAAAAACAAAAGCAAATCAGTCAATCAAGACATAGGAAGTGGCATCAAGATACAAAATACAAGATACAAAAGACAAGATACAAAATACAAGATACAAAAGAAAGGAGCCGATAATTTAAGAGAAATTATTATAAGAAGCGAGCAGAGGAATGAGAAGAAAATATTTTTTTAAATGACTATTGACAAGTTGCTGGGACCCATTTTCTCTCAAGCTATAACCGCAGATATGCATTTTCTGTAAACATTTCTTTTTCTTTATTCTGCGAATATTGTTTCAGAATGTTACTTTGGTAGCATTTCGGGGGCTTCGGTGAGCGCCTTCCCACAGAAGAAAGAATGACGTCATCATCCCCTTCCTCCCTATACTCAAGAAAGTACGTTACAGCAGCAGGAGTGATCAACGTCTCCATGACGACTGACAACCACAGAACGGAGAGAAAGGTCTTTTCACGAAGAAGGCGGCTTTATGAGCCAAAATTTTACATTTTTAAAAATATCTGACAGAATAAGTCAAAATTATTATAGGATTAAATTGAAACATTTCTTAGTGCTCGAATAAAACTTTTTGTAAAAATAGTACTACAGATGTGCGTTGTGGTGCAGTGGATATCAACTCGGAACGAGAAATCGGAGAGCCAAGTTCGAATTCCAGTTGAATTCAATGCATTCACTTACGCGCAAATACCCTTGGGAAAGGTATTAATCCGTCTCTTCCTTCCAGTTATGGGTTAAATAACAAGACAGATTGGGTTCTATAGCCTTGGCTGGCAACCAGTCTACCGCAGAAAGCAATGGCAACCTACTGCGGAATAATCTTCTGCCCAGTCAGTCCTGTCTCCGTCGAGACATGATCGCCCAAGCTTGTTTCACTTATGGCACTTAACTGACTGACTAGAGCTTAGATGAAAAGAACTGAAATATCCTTTTCGTTCCACATGTAAAGACAAAAATGATTTTCAGTATTTACATTATTTGGACTATTGTCCTCATTTTTGTTACCATTTGTACGACGTTTCGGTCGTTTTACGCTCCGGCTTTCTTCAGGTGCTAAAATTTTGAACCGAACCCTTTATTACAATCACCAGTTATTATAATTTTTGTACTTGCTTGATTTTTGTTGTTAAAAGTGTTTTAACAGCGGACGGAAAATGCGACACTGTAATCCGAAAATGCATTGTGATAACCAAAGATGCCTTCAAAAAGCTAAGCAGAGTAGTAAGAAAAGAAAAAAAAACTTCGCTAGAAAAAAAAAGGAAAGAGTACTGAACTTTTATGAAATATCTGTGCTGAACAAGTTAAAGAAGATACTTGAAGCAACAAAAATGGGGTACTACTGAAGGATGCTAAGCATACCATGGACTGATTATATGAGTAACGATGAAGTTTTAGAGAAAATAAAAACAAAATGAAAATTACAATTAACATTAGAAAGAGGCAGTAGAAATTTCTAGGGAACACAATGAGGAATGAGTGCTCAGAAATTTTGTTACTCACAAGGCAGATTGAAGGTAAGAGCTTCATAAGAAAGCAACGCATAACATATTTAGTGAGCTTGAAAAAATAGATAGCAGATCATGGTTTAGAAGAAATATCAAAACGACTAATTTGTTATGAGCTACAAAGGACAGGAAGTCGAGGAGAGCCATAAGCGATCAGGACACAAAGAAAAAAACGGAAATTTATTTTAGTTGATTATCGTATTTGAGCAATTTAATTAGGTAGTAATTTATCTCGTCTACTGACCTGCACATTCGAGCGGAACGTCTACTCATCTATGGGTATCCATTAAAAATAACGTTTAAACTGGCTTCTTTTGAGCTTGTTATAAAACGCTCTGTTATATGTATCGTCTGCTTGTTTTCTTCATTTAAAATTACGTCGCTTGTTTATGGCTACGTTTCTCAGCCTTTTTATCCTTGTGCCACCCTTGAAATATCTGTTAAGCCCTCCCTAAAAATTACTGTATATCATTATTAATGTCTATCTCCTATATTTTTCACGAAGTTCGCGTGGTAAAAATATTATGGACACTTAGCATGAGTTCTGCACTCGAGTGAGTCACTCACTAATACACAAATCTATCACGAGCAAATCCTATCCACTAATCCATGAAGACGGTTTCACATTGACGCTATCAGTAAGTTAAGTGCCATACGTGAAACACGCTTGGGCGATCATATCTCGAAAGAGGCATGATTGACTGGGCAGAAGATGATCCCACAGTAGGTTGCTATTGCTTTCTGCGGTAGACTGGTTGCCAGCCAAGGCTATAGAACCCAATCTGTCCTGTTATTTAACCCATAACTGGAAGGAAGAGACGGATAACACCATTAAATACATGCCTTATGATTATAATAATTTTAAATAATATAAGAGATTGAAGTCTTTATTATTAAAAGCAAGGATTGTTTAAATATGCCGTACGTGTATCGTAAAATTTAACGAAAATTTCTCAAAAGATTCATTATCCTATTTATCAGTTTCTTGTATTGTTTCTATCGACCTCTGGCGGAACTCTCGAGTTCCGGCGAACGCGGTTTGAGAAGCACCGGTTTAAAGTATTAATGCCTTCGACGAACAATAAATCCGTCACTCTCTGAAATTCTCAAATGTATTAGACGCAATGAGAGACTGTCAAATCAAACCATGGGTCCCTTGAAGGCTCCCAAGACATTTTCTGCAAGACAATAAACGTAATGACAAATCAACTGAGTATTTATGACGTTTGCTAAAGACTTAAAAAATTACCAGTTCAAATAAAATGAAAATGTTATAAATTTTAGATTATGTAGATGATGGTCATGACATGATTGCTGAACATGTTACAAAAGAAATTGGATTTTAACGCTTGCGAAACAAAACTGCTCTCTATCAATCATTTGACAGGGCACCTCGAGATTGTGTAATGGTTAGCACGATTGTATCGCTGGAATCATTACAATTGAGTAGTGAGTTTGATCCTCATTTGGTGTCCTTTACTTTCGGCCTTGTGCCACATCTAAGCTTCGCTTAGAAACATCTAAGAGTCGCTTAGAAAATCGATTATCATTCATTTGATAAGCACCTCGACTCGATGTCATAGTTATCAAACATCTTGCTAGAACCTATTACAACTGAGTAGTGAGTTCGATCCTCACTAGGAATCCCATATTGCCATATTTTAGAAAATCAGTTACCAATCATATGAGAGGCCTCCTTCTGCCTTCTATCCTCCATTTTCTGCTGAGATGAAAGGAGAAATATTATATTGAATTAAACGCTACGAATGTGTTAATAAAGTTCGCTTACTATGTTGTTCCAGAGAATTTCTTTCTCTCAAAAATCTGTCATACAAACTTGTAATAGTATTTATTGTCCTCATCTTTGTTGCCATTTGTACGAAGTTTCGACCGTTGTACGCTCCGGCCTTCTTCAGGTGCTAGGCATTTCGAACCGAACCCTTTATTACAATCACTGGCGTATATGAATTCCATTCCTTGCCGAGAGCCTCTTTTGGAAGTCACAAGTTATCTCCCTCTAACCCTGTAAGTTACTTGTTCACCACTACTGTAGCCTGGTATTGAACTCACAACTATTTACGTTAAGTCACAGGAACTAAACAACCTCTATAGCCACTGGGTCATGAGTCCCTAAGGACACATGGCTAACATGGGTTAGAGGGAGATAATTCATAACTACCAAAAGAGGCACTACTACGCAAGGAATAAAGATCATATACCCCAGTAATCGCAATAAAGGGTTCGGTTCGAATTTCCTAGCACCTGAAGAAGACCGGAGCTTGCAACGGCCGAAACGTCGTACAAATAGCAACAAAAATAAAGACAATAGTCCGAATAATGTAAATACTGTAAATACTACCTCATCTCTGAAATATAGAAAAATATTAAAATTTATAAGTTTACCATTTAATGTTGTTGCCACATCTGGCCTGGTGCTCTTGATAAATATTACAGATTCTTTATAAAATACTAAGAGGTATATTATTGGTCCTAACCTGGCATATTTAGTTACATTCCAATACCCGTAACATCGCTTTCTCATGTTTTTTCTATAAAAACTTACAAGGTAATTGTTTTGATAAAGAGTATATAAACTTTCTGAATTTAAATGCAGTACTATATTAGTGACAAGCTCTCATCAATTCGCAGTTGAATTGGCGAGATGTAACCATAATATCTATGCTAACAGTTTCTTCTCTCGAATTTATAGCTTGTAGAAAGACCTTCCGACTTTTAGCTACCAAACAACTTTTATCTTTAAAAGTTTAAATGTAATGTTAATCGTTCTCTGTCTTCTTGGTTATAGGTATTTTATTCTTCTTTCTCCTTAATAGTATTTTCTGTTCTTTTTCCCATATTCTCTAATACTTTCTCAATAATCCCTTGCCTCTTAGCGGCATTATTGCCTTGCTGGAATTGATAAAAATCGTTACCGCCCCCCCACCCCAAGTGCTGCATCTTTATCTCTATATGCTTGCACAGCAATTCAGCGATAAATATGAAAATTAATTTCACAATTCTCCCATTATCAGATAAAATAGCAATGGCATATTATAGATTTCTATGAAGATACTGAGATTATGGCACAAAAAATGTCCTAGATGACGGATTGTACTGGCCTGAGATTGATGAGTCGTGTGATAATAGTTGAAAGGCCGACTTGCAGGCATTTTAGAGAGAAAAAAAAGATTACCTAACAGCATTGTTGTAAAAAATATCCGAAACTACCTGTGGGGAAAATATTTTTTTGGCGTGCAAAATGATTGCATGACGTGCTCAAATTTGGGAAAATTTTTTTGGTACCTGTGAAAACGGATGGCCATTGATGACCGACGAAGGGAACGTTTTTGTGACATGAGTAACACAATAGAATAAAGAATAACGTACCATTCAGAGTAGACCAAGACTTTAAAAAAGACTGTGTATAGCGTTGTAAGAATAGAAACTGTTATCAAAAGATAGGTCTTTTAAATCTGTTTTCAGAAATATTGGTGAAAGCGATTCTAAATATATAATACCACTTTAACGCTGAAGTTTGTTGGCTGTCGGGGGTCTGCGTATTTTAGTCGTATCTCTGAACTCCAAAGACGAACTTATATTTTAAATCATTTCACCCCCACCAGGCAAGGCTATTAAGCACTATGCAGTGCAACCCTGATATAAGAGAGTTGTCGGGACCTGATAAAAGTTATCTTATATACGGGTTTATTTTATATCCGGGTTTGGTCTATTCTATATACATTACCACAGGCTCTAATTTGAGACCAGAGAAAATTTCTCTTACATCCGGGTTATACTGTACATTATTTAAGATAAAAGTAGATTGTAAGGTAAGAAGCCGAAAGAGCGTTCCTAAAGCGAGAGGTTTGAAAAAAAAAAAAACTGTGTGTATGTGTGTCTTTTTCAAAGTAGATGGAATAATTGTAATTTATCAACCATTCATTTCAAGCAGACAGACAGTCAAATAATCAACTATCATCAAAATTGAATCAGCAACTTCAACAGTTGCTGTTGTCTGTTTTCTTTCTTTTTTATGTGCAAAGTCCCTTCAGGACGAAGGCGATCGTGGCCCTTCCCATCTTCCTAACTCTTGTAGCTCTTAATATATTTTGCAATTTCCCACAAACTGTTATCTGTTTGCTTAAACCCATCAAGTACACCCTTGTCCAAATTAATTGAAATAGCTGCTTTCGTTTTCTTTCTTTGACTATACGTTCAGGTTTGGACCCACTGGAGTTAAAGAGTATAATTGATTTATATATATATATATAGTCATCCGCAGACAGATCTGTTTCGCTGTATCACAGCTCATCAGTACGGTTAGACTCCGATTGCTTTTTAACCCAGGATTAAAACTCGACCGAATTGGCGTCAGTCGGCGATTCTACCTCTGGGCTATGGACGTTCGGTAGAAGGAGACAGACTTTTTAGCGTGTATATTATCATTATACGGCCCAATAGCCAGAGTGATCTAATTCATTTTACTGAATGAGCGATGCGTACATGCCAGAGTAGGTACTGTTTTTCAAAGTTGACCATTCTTCCAGAGTGCTCAATCAGTGTGTGAGTATATATATATATATATATATATATATATATATATATATATATATATATTAGATCAGTTGCAGTGGTGTTAAGCAATATGAATCTATTTTCGGGATGTATGATGGAATTTGTTTGGTCTTGAAAAATATTGTGATTGCATCAGATTTTAATTACGCCCAGCCACTATTGTATCGAGCGTCGATTAGTTGTCCTATGGCCATTATCTGCGATGGACTTTAGCCCAATGAAGCGAAGGATAATTGTTACACTGCACGAACACACTGGCGAGCCATCTAGGCGAAGGAACAAACTGGATCCATCATTGCAAAACGTAAAGGAAACTGCAGTCGGATAAGAAAAAGAAGGTAAATTATGTATCCTTAGATCCTCTTTTTTTATTAACCTTTTTATCAATAAAATTTCTTCAGTTCCCGTTATTCTCATTAACCACGTCTATCTTAATGGCTTTATAGCCTTGGGTTGAAATATCAACAACAGGAAAACATGGACTGAAAATTTTATGGAAAATTGGTTCACTAATATTTACTTTCGCTTAAAACCAAAAATAACAAATGTGGGCTTGGAGAAATTAACTATCACATGGTTAGAGTTTGTTTTAGGGTTAGACAGGAGAAGTTACGTCAACAACGAATATCATACTTAGCAAGTCTTTCCAAATAAACGGGAGAACATGCAAAAAGGGGATAGTAAAGAGGAAAATTAACTTTGTTCGTGCAAAAAGGAATCGGTGGCAAGTTATCGCCTACGCCCTGAACGGACATCACATAATAAATAATACGAATAATTCAAGCTAAAAGCTTCTCATGCCATATAACGATATTAACGGGAATGGCTTTTCTGGGTTTTTTCCAGTAAAAAGCACTTTGAACTGACAGCTACCGCCATATAGTCAAAATGGATCTTTTTGAAACAGGTTAAAGACTAGACACTAGTAATACCATCTAAGTACAGAATTTTTTTGGTTACATAACATTCACATATTTAATTATTTACTGTCACTGTGGCGTTTTGCTTGGCGTGCTAGTCTGCCTAACGAGCTCACTTCTTGGCCGGTAGTTGTCAGGTTGTCGGAAGCTGAATGAAAAATGAAATATTGAGAAACCGGCCATTTTCCTTCACGCTCGTATCTCGAGTGAACCTTTTTTTTTACCCCATGACATGAAGAGCGAAAATTGATACCTTAATGGCTTCGTGCTCGAACGGCAGTGTCACTCGCTTGTTGCCAATATTAGCAAAAAAAAAAAAAACACACTTTTTCAACATATTTAAATTATTGTTGTCATATGATAAATCCGTTTGGTCCTTAGCCTCTTGGTTAGTACATACGTTGCAGCATGCCTGGAGCTTCTAAATAATGGACTATTCCGTTTCGTCAGGGAGGAAAACACATATAAGAGACATTGTGTGGGTGTAAAACAAATGAGGAAGGAAAAAAAAAACAAACGGAAAAAAGGCAACAAGAAAAAAAGGAACTAAGAAAACAAGGAGAAAAGAAACAGGAAGGGAAGGAAACAGAGAAAGAAATAATAAAAGAAGGAATGAAGAAATTATGAAAGAAAAGAACGAAATAGACAAAAAAGTAATGAAGGGCACAAACAAGTAAAAAGGAAGCAAACAAGAGAGGAAAAAAGGAATGAAGGAAACATGAAACGAAAGAAGGAAACAGACAAACAAAGAAAGAGGGAAGGAAACAAACAAGTAAAAAAAAAAGGAAACACGAGAGGAATGAAGGAAATAAACACGGAAAGAAGTTACGAAGGAAATAAGCAAGGAAATAAAGAAACAATGAGTGTAGAACGTATAAAAAAGAAGTAAACAGACAAACAGACAAACAGACAACCAAGGAATGAGGTGATCAAACAAGTAAGAAAGGAAAGAAACAATGAAGGAATGAAATAAAGAAGGAATGAAGAGAACGAATAAGGGAACAAGTTAGGAAAGAAATAGGAAATGAAATAAAGAATGAAGGAAGTCAGAAACCAATACAGGAACGAAGGAAACAGACAGACAAACAAGTAATTGAGAAAACAAAAAATAAATAAATAAACGAAGTAAACAATGATGGCAACATGGAAGGAAAGAATGAAACAAGCGAAGAAAAAACGAAGGAAAGGCACGGGGCAGGAAAAAAGAAATTAAGAAAATATGAAAAGAAGGAAGAAAAAAAACAAACAAACAATGAAAAAAACTAAAAAGCAAAACACAGAAAAGAAGGAAACAAGTTAGAAAAGAAACGCGGAAGAAAATAAAGAAAGAAGGAAAGCAGAAAACATGAAAAGAAAGAAGAAGCAGAAGGAAAAAGGAATGAAAAGAACAAACAATTAAGAAAGGAAGGAAACAAAAGAGGAAGGAAACAGGGAAGGAAATAAAGAAAGAAAGAAAGTAAAAAGTAAGAAAAGGAAGGAAAGAAGCAGACAAACAAAGAAAAAAGTAACCAACAAGTAAAAAAAAGAAAGAAACAAGAGAGAAAGAAAACAAGGAAGGAAAAAAGAAACAAATAAGGAAACAGAGAAGAAAATGAATAAAGAAAGAAAAGCGGAAATCATGAAATGAAGAAAGGAGACAGACAAACAAACAAATAAGGAATGAAGGAAACAAACAAGTAAGAAAAGAAGGAAACAAAGAAGGAGTAAATGAAACAAGGAAGGAAACAAGTTAGGAAGAAATCAGGGAAAGAAATAAAGAAAGAAGGAAGACAGAAAATATTATAGGAAGGAAGGAAGGAAGGAAGGAAGGAAGGAAGGAAGGAAGGAAAAAACAAACAAGGAATAAAGGTAAGAAACAAGTAAGAAAGGAAGGAAAAAGAGACGAATGAAGGGGAAAAGGAAGAAAACTAGTTGGAAAGGAAACAAGGAATAAAATACGTAAAGAATGAAGGCAGAAATCATGAAAACAATGAATGAAACCAACAAACAAACAAGGAATGAAGGGAATAAGCAAATAAGAAAAAGAGAAAACAATGAAGGAATAAAACAAGGAAAGAAAAAAGGAAGGAAATAAGGAAAGAAAGCATGCAGAAAACATAAAAGTAAGGAAAGAAGGAAACAAACAAGAAGGGAAGGAAACAAGGAATGAATAGTTTAGACGGAGTCTTTAGAAGTATAATGTTGAAGAAAAATTTAGAAGGAACTGAAAACTTACTCCAAAACAAGGAAAAGGGGACACACTTTTACCCCTGTTCAAAATTTCGGGAAGGAGAGTGATATCAATGAAATAAACACTGTTTCATACTTGACATCTATTTATAAAAACTAGGTTCAAATAACTCTGTGAAAAGGCAGCTATTGATTTTACACTGTGCTGATATTATTAACAGGTCCCCTTCTAAAATGTTTAAAAAATCGTATTTTTCAATTGTCACAAAAGTCACGTCTTGAAGAAATTCTAATTATTACTAATCTACAAAAAACTATTCCACCAAATCGTCTTTGTCTTTTTTTTTCCAGCTGACCAGTTTATTTAAGTAGCACCAAAAAAGAGAGATGCGTATAACACGATTGCCTACATCGAGAAAGGGAATGTCATTTAAAAAAAAAAGTATTTATTGGATATCATGACTGAATAAAATAATGTTGTCTATTTACAGTTCTACACAGCCATTAACACTTACAAAAAGAGATTGGCTAGTTTAGCAATTAGTTTAAATGCTATTTGATGTCGTTATTGGCTGGGGAATAATCTAAACTTATTTATAAATGGAATTTTGTCTCTGTGTGTGTATGTGTGCTTCTGTGTGTGTGCTTCTGTGTGTGTGTGGGTGTGTGTCCGTTATCTATAGACTCCGAAACGGCTGAACCGATTTTCTTGAAAATTTACAGTTGTACGATAAGCGTCTGCGAGTGTTCTTAGCTAGGTTTTGTATTAAGGTACCCCCGATAAATATCGAAAATCGATAATCGAAAAAATCGGGTTATAGATGGAGTGGTCCGATTTTAATCAAATTTGATACACTCATAGACAAGACATAAGAAACGATATTCAGAAGTTTCAAGGTTGCAGTTCTGACAACAATGCAGAAAATCGATAATATATATATATATATATATAGTGTAATGGTTGTTACAATGTTTTTATAAATTCATAGTATCACTACACAAAAATTTTCATGTTTCGAAGCCAGCCCATTATGTTGTTGACTTCATCCTCAGGTAATTTTTTTAGAAATTATATATATATATATATAAGGGAAGATGTTTTTGTGTGTGTCTGTTTATCTGCCTGTATGTCTGTATTTTTTCAGCCCTTTTATTTTAGTTTTTGCTTCGGGTTTGGCTCTAAGTAGGTATAATTGTAGTTCTTAGTCTCAGCCATGATACCATTTACTCAGAGGACTTATTTAGCCTTCAAAATTCAGTTTACGACGAAAGAAAATCATTTGATATCGATACCAGGAAATCAAAATTTGACTTACATCCATTTATTTTTCTTTCAGTCTACGGTTTCGCTTTAACTGGAAACAACTATTGCTTTTAGTCTTTCGTGCCAACGTCCAAAGAGTCCATGGATTAGTTTTAAAGCTTTCATTACACCCGAGCAACGCCGGGCTATACTGCTAGTGTAGTTATAAAAAACATTAAAATATATTATTTGTGCAAGTCTTTACTCATTAATTCAGTTATTCGTTAGTTACTGTGGCATGTCAGTGACAAAAAACATTTCCTTTTCAGAAAAACAGAATTATAATGCCTTAGTATGATGATTCTGACTCAAGCTCTGCTGTCATTATTTCCAGATAGAGGATGTTGGTAAAATTTGCCATAATTTATGGATAAAGTGCAGGGATCAGTTTATGTATTGATTAAAATAGAGAATTAATCTCCCGAATGTATATTATATAGCAACAACAGTCCATTATGGTCACAAATAAGGGATTGAAGATAACGTTGACAATGTTCCTGGATATAGAGTATCCTCTTGGCATCTGTTGACCATGTCTGTCATAGTATATGGATATAGAGTATCCTCGCCGCACTGTTCAATGATACAACGTCAATGACCATCACTCTCGAATCAGACACTCTCCAGAATCGGATTTGAACTCCAATACTCGGAAAAATATGGCCGCCATTTATACACGTCGCATTGAATATTTTGAGCTTCCTGATTGGTTAAACCTTCTATTGGTGAACTATAAAATGGTTTGGCTCTTGGGAGTCTGCCCATGGACGCAAAAAGTTCAACAGATGATTCGGGTTTAATTTCATGTGTATTCCTGTATTTTTTAATTACTGGAATGATTGCCTTCCCATTATGCGCGCTATGGCTTCTGCTTCGAGGAAATTTAAATCACTAGTGCCCCTGCCCCAAGAATTTACTCGTGCAACCAGGTTGGCAACAAGGTCCCACTTATTTTTTTATTTATTTATTTTTTTTAATCATTTCACCCCGCGCAAGGCGGAAACGCCACTGATGTGCAGGGGGTTACATAAATGTAAAAAGATTAATTAGAAAAGAGTGAGGAGTACAAACTAGTTAGAAAGGAACAACAGAAAGCTGAGAAAGCAGGTGCGATGACAGATACATAGGTGGAGAGAAAGGGAAGGTTATACAGGGGTGGGGAGAGAACTAGAGGCCAGTGGTTAGTAGATGAGTATTAACTTTGCATTTAAATTTCTGGAGGTTGTAGCTGTCAAGAAAGCAAGAATACGGGAGTGAGTTCCACAGGCGGGAAGTGCGAGAGATGAAGCTGCATGAGTAGAATTGTCGACTGCATTTGGCTAACCTGACTGTGAATGGGTGGGAGCCAGTTGCCAGTCTGGTTGCATGGGTAAACACCTGTTGAGGAGGCATCAGTGACTTAAGCTCTTCTGAGCAGAAGCCATGAAAGTATTTATAGAAGAGACAGAGGGAGGCTGAAGTCGAGTCGCCAGATCAGTACTTTACAGTTAAATCAACCAAATGCAGCCGACAATTCTACTGCACTATCTTCTTTTCTCACACTTTCCGCCTGTGAAATCCCCTTCCATATACTTGCTTTCAAGACGGCTACAACCTCCATGAATTTAAATGCAATGTCAATACCCATGTCTTATCCACTTAACTCCAGTTCTTTCTACCTCACCCTGTATATTTTTCCTTTCTCTCTACGTTCGCAACTGTGTCTCCAACCTTCTCTTGCCCCTTCTCTGATAGCCCCTGTAACTGGTCCGTCTTTCTCTTTACTCTCTTACTGTCTAAGCTTTTACTCTTATGTAGCCCCCTGCATCAGTGGCAGTACCGCCTTTTGCTTGGAGTGAAACGATTAAAAAAAAAGGTAATCGCTTTTCTGGACTGGTGTTATCTATCTGATAGTCAGAGTTCTGTACCTTAGAGTAACTCTTAAGGAGAATAAAAGAGGACATTCTATCTCGGTACTACAGTGTTTCCATTTATAAATGAGACTTAGACCTTAAAGTAGTTTCTCAAAGCTGGCGTTATCCGCTGGCTTTTACAAGGATCAAACCTCATAGTGTAACCCTAAAGGAGGATATCCTATCGGTAGGCATATAATATCGGGTCCAACGTACTGTCATTTTTAATAGGATTTTGACCGTCAAGTTGATGAAGCTTTATCCAGTTTATCCACAGAATTACATGAGCTAAAGTAATATTTTCATTTAATTTCAGGTGAAAGGATAAAGTCTCTAAGATGCAAAGAATTACCAATACTAAACGAAATTGTGGACACAATAAGAAATCAGAATTTAGTGAGTCAGATGACGATGATTGAGATTTCTTTTACATTTTTGAAAATCGTAGTTGGCAAGAAATTCAGGAGTCGGGTGTGAGTTCCACAAGCCAAAAGTACGAAAGAAGAAACTTAGTATTGAACTTATGGTGACAAGTAGTAAATTCAACAACACAATAAAAGTCTGATGCCACTCGATTCCACGATGAGGTGTACTGTTACGGCTGTAAGGCAAACAATCTGGAAGGCAAAAAGTCTAAAATTTTAATAATCTATTCGTGTATAAAATTGGGAAATTTTTAACTGCAAATATTATTGCTAAAGAATCTTTTTTGATCTGGCTCTTGTTTTTTCAGCGGTAGTAGGGAATACTTGGATTTGCGACGGTTTTCTTGTTAACCTAGCCAACTTCATGTAGAATTACCGCTTCTATACCATCTACAGCCAACTATCTGCAGGCAATACGATTTCTGCTTTCGAAACATTGTGCGCTAATGTTAAGACTTCCGTTAATATTCTCTTGATTTTTTTTCAAATGCTTTTTGGCCCTAATCAGTCCAGCTTCACTGTACGCCTTTCGTAAGCAAATTGTTCAGTGGAACTCTCTAATCGTGCATATTAGGCATGAAGATTTTATCATAATTTTCTAGCTTTAGAAATGCTTGTAGGTTGGTAACATTTGTTGAAGAAGGCATATTCTTAATTGCATTTGCCCTCGACGGATCTAGCTGACAAATTTTTGTCGATAATCTCACATTTTTGTCGATAATTTTGTTAGAAATCTCGCCTACCTCCCATTAGCATGGATAAGGCTTGCCCCTCAGAGAGTAAAACACTACGCCTCCTTGGTCTCGCACTTTCAGCGGACCTCAAATGGAATGACTATATCGAATCCATTGCTAAATCCGCTGATATGAAAGTCGGTTCTCTGTGTAGGGCCCGGAAGTTTTTTCCGTCTAAATCTATCCTGAACATATATAAATCTACCGTCCGCCCGTACATTGAATACTACTGCCATATCTGGTCGGGTGCCCCTGCTATTCTCCTCGGGCTTCTCGATAAGGTTCAGAGGAGGGTCTGTAATGTGATAGATATCGACTTGGCAGACCGCCTGCAGTCTCTCTCCCACCGGCGCGACGTGGCTTCCCTGTGTCTCTTCTATAAATACTTTCACGGCTTCTGCTCCGATGAACTTAGATCACTGGTGCCCCCTAAATACGAATTTGAACGAGATACTTGATTAGCAACTAGATCCCACCCTTTTACAGTGAAACCGATAAAATGCAACCGCAACTTCTACTCCAACAGTTTCTTTTCTCGCACTTCCAGACTGTGGAATTCTCTTCCACACGATTGCTTCCCCGACGGCTACAATCTCCAAGAGTTTAAATTTAAGATCAATAGACACCTCCTAACACACTAACCTGCTCCCATTCTATCAAACACTCTTCCCATCTGCCCAACCCTCATCCTCGGTATCCTTACTCTTCTGTCACCTTCCTCCTGACATTCCCTATGTCTAACCACTCCTTCTCTTTACCTTCCCCTATGTAGCCCCATGCGCAATAGTGGCAGTGGAATGCCTTGCTTGGGGTGAGATGATTAAAAAAAAAATTTATCAAAGGTATTTGATTTTAGGCAAAATCAATTCGTACTATTTCTCACTGAGTTTGAACCCGTACACTAGTATTTTTTCAAAGATACTTTATAAATGCTCGATATGTTGTTTCTTTGACACATTTTTAATCAGTATATCATCCAGATAAGCAACTTCTAAATCAAAACACGCATAGTGTTCATTGCTTGTTGAAATATCGATAGAGACAAGTTTATTCCAAACGGAAGTCGCTTGAACTTATAGAATCCCTTGTGCTTCTTTATCGTTATTAACTAAGAATATTCTTGTTCAACTTGTATTTGTAAATACGTCTCAGGAAGATCCAACTTCGAAACATGTTTACAACTTTTATTTCGCAAAAATGTCCTCTGGATTTTGTAATATTCTTGCAATTTTTGTTATAATCATGTCTCCCCAAGCAAGGCATTTAACTGCCACTGCTTTGCATTTTGTTACATAGGAAGAAAATTATGAGAAAGGGTGTCAGGAAGTGGGTAAAAAAAGGATGAGAATACTGATGAGAGTGGCTGGACGGAGAAAAGAGCATTAGAGAGAGGATGCAAGTTAGTGAGATAGGAGACAATTTGACTTAATCAATTCTTGGACATTGTAGCTGTCGGGGAAGCAAGTAAATGAAAGGGTATTCCACAGGCGGAAATTGCGAGAAAAGAAGCTATTGGAGTAGAATTTGCGTTTACATTTTATTGGTTTCACATTAAAAGGGTGGGACCTAGTTGCTAATCTTGTGGCTCGAGTAAATTCATATATAGAGGGCACCAGTGCTCTAAGTTCATCGGAGAAGAAGCCGTGAAAGTATTTGTAGATCTAATTATGAGTATTTGTCGAAAAATCAGTAAAAGCACGATTTGTTTTCATTACACACAGTGCTGATACTACTCACTTTGAATGCTCAATTTTTCAATTACACACATTTTATTCTTGTTTATCTAACTCTTTTTTGGACTTCATCCCTGCCTACAAACGGCACAATTTTTTTGTTTCGTTATAAGAAAACTTTTCAGATTCATTGACCGAGCAGTCACTGCTTTCCGAGTTAAGCAATTCTTCACACTCTTCACAGTATTTTTCTTACTTCTAATGATACCGCTAATATTATCTATTTTCTGATAAGCAAATGTTCGTATTAATGAAAGCCGAATAATCTTTTCATTAAAACATTTTATCAGGAAAGTCAGTTAGGTGCCATACGTGATACACGCTTGTGCGATCACTCCTCAAAACAGACATGACTGACTGGGCAGAAGCTTTTTCCCGAGGTAGGTTGTCATTGATTTCTGCGATAGACTGCTTGCCAACCAAGGCTACAGAACCCAACCCGTCCTGTTATTTAACCCATAACTGGAGGAAAGAAAAGTATTAATACCTTTTCCAAGGGTATCTACGAAAGCAACAAGTTCAACTGTAATTCGAACTCGGCTCTCCGATTTCTCGTTTGTGCGATCACTCCTCAAAACAAATGATGACTGACTGGGCAGAAGTTTTTTACCGAAGTAGGTAGCCATTGATTTCTGCGATAGACTGCTTGCCAACCAAGGCTACAGAACCCAACCCGTCCTGTTATTTAACCTATAACTGGAGGAAAGAAACGGATTAATACCTTTTCCAAGGTATCTACGAATGCAACAAATTCAACTGGAATTCGAACTCGGCTCTCCGATTTCTCGTTTATCCACTTCACCATAACGCACATCCTTTCAGTAAAACGTGTTTTTCAATTCCAGTAACTGTTATCGCTCTTTCCAATAAAGCTGGGGTCGCTTTCTTCCTAAATTTTGTTTGAAGTTGTTTGAAACGTCATTATTTACTCTTCAAGTAAGATTTTTCAAATGTCATTTTGATGACAAACTCGAGAAAAGAAAGAAATTTATTAAATAAATTTTTGGTGGTAAAAATCTGAAAGTGCAACAACAAGAAATGGAGACATGTTGAAAATTATTGTCTAAAAAGAAAGAGAACGTTGGTGTAAGTTCTCCTCAGCGGCCATCTTTTCGATCAACCCATATCAAAAACGATCAAAGATAATTTTAAGAGATTAAACACTAAAACCAAATTACTGATGAAAAAGAAGCAGAACTTTATAAAAGTAATTCTTATCTGTCATTTCATTATATAATGGAATAACAGGTAGTATGCCAACACCAGTTGTTTAATGAAGAAGATTAACAAAACAAAATTACTAATAAAAATGGGGTCGGCCTGATATTTGTCTCTTGATGTTTTGTTAGCTTTATTTTATGAGATGGCAGATAGAGGTTTTACCTTATTTTTATTTGTGATTTTTTAGATTATTTAATCTTTAAAATTTATCAACAATCCACCTTGTTTGTTTTATCGAAAAGCTGACCGCTCAGAAGAACTTATAACATTTTTTTTACTTTCTTTCTTCTTTTTCTTTAATTTTTCTTTTTTTTTTCTTTGCTCTTTATTCAGTTCTTATATTTTATTTTTTTCTTTCGTTTTTCTTTCTTCGTCTTTATTTTCATTTATTCATTCACACATTTCTTCATTCTTTATTTGTTACTTTTCATTTGACTTTATTTTTTGTTACATTTCATGTTTTCTTTTTGTCTCTTTTTACTTTCTTTTTTCTTTCTTTCATTTCATTTTACTTTCACTGGTTTTAACTTTCATTCATTCTTATATTACGTTTTTCTTTCTATCTCTTCAACTTCTGTCATTCTTTCTTATTTTCTTTCATTTTTCTTTCTTTCTTTCGTACAATTTCATTTTTATCTTTATTTCTTTTGTCTTTGCTTTTTTCTTTTTCTTATATTTCTTTTTAAATTTAGTGTCTTATCTTCTTTTTCCTATTTTTCTTTCTTTTTGTTACATTTTTTTTTCGTTTCTTTTTGTCTTTTTTACATTTTTCGTTCTTTCATTTCGTTTTTCGTCTCCGTCTTTTCTTAGATTTTATTTTACTTTCTTCATCTTCTCTTTCTTTCTTTCTTTCTTTCTTCCTTCCTTTCTACTTTTTCCTTAAATTTATTCTTTCTTTTAGTTTATTTTTTTCTTCTTTCCATCATTTATAAATTTAATTTTACTTTTACTTTTACTTCCAGTCCCTTTCCTGTCTTTCTTCCTTTGTTTTTTCTTTTATTTTTACATTTCTTTTGTCTTCTATCTCTATTTCTTCTTTCCTCTTTTCATTCACATTCACATTTTTCATTCTAATTTCAGTTTTTACTTTCTTCCTTACTTTCATTTTTACATTTTCTTTTTTTTTTTTTGTCGATATCTTTTCTTTCTTCAATTTTTACTTTTACTTTTCCTTCCTATCACTTTTTCTTTTTTTGTTTCTTTCTTTCATTTTTTTTTTTTAATCTTTTCACACCCCGAGCAAGGCGGAAACGCCACTAATATGCTGGGGCTACATAAATGTAAAAAGATTAATTAGAAAAGAGTGAGGAGTACAAACTAGTTAGAAAGGAACAATAGAAAGCTGAGAAAGCAGGTGCGATGACAGATACATAGGTGGAGAGAAAGGGAAGGTTATACGGGGGTGGGGAGAAAGCTAGAGTCCAGTGGTTACTAGATGAGTATTGACTTTGCATTTAAATTTCTGGAGGTTGTAGCCGTCAGGAAAGCAAGAATACGGGAGCGAGTTCCACGGGCGGGAAGTGCGAGAGAAGAAGCTGCAGGAGTAGAATTGTCGTCTGCATTTGGCTAACCTGACTGTGAATGGATGGGACCCAGTTGCCAGTCTGGTTGCACGAGTAAACACCTGTTGAGGAGGCATCAGTGACTTAAGTTCGTCTGAGCAGAAGCCATGAAAGTATTTATAGAACAGGCAAAGGGAGGCCACATTTCGACGATGGGGAAGTGGCTGCAGTCGAGCCGCCAGATCAGTACCTATCATATTACAGACTCTCCTTTGGAGCCTGTCAAGAACACTGAGGAGAACGGCAGGAGCACCTGACCATAAATTGGCAGCAGTACTCCATGCACGGACGGATGGTTGACTTATATATATGCAGGATGGATTCAGGTGGAAAAAACATCCTGGATCGACATAGTGACCCAACATTCTTAGCAGTAGATTTTGCTATGGATTCAATATAGTGGTTCCATTTTCTTCTATTTTTCATATTTATTTTGTCATTTTTTTTTTTCTTAAATTTCATTTTTTTACTTTTTTTCTTTCTCTTAACGAGATGAGATATAATGATTATTTATAGAACATTTTACCTCGTTCTGGCTGGCAATATCGTTTTATTGTTAAATCTTCGAAATTTATCAAGGATTATTTGGATAAATTTTTTTTTTAATCATATCACCCCGAGCAAGGCGGTAAGGCCACTGATGTGCAGGGGGCTACGTAAGAGTGAAAAGATTGGAAAAGAGAAAGCCGGAAACCACATCCTAGACAGGAAACAAGGGATGAGCCTCTTCACCCGTTCAATAGACGTGGGTGGAGTGTGAACCGGGCGACAGTTTAGTCGCTTAAAAGAACTTCGTTTTTTTTTCTTTCGCTTTTAAACACGTCCCTGCTTTCCCCTACAATATTGAAATCACAACGCGAGAAAACTTTATAGTAAGAATAATATATCTCGTTCAGTGTGCCAAAGCTTGTGATGATACTGAGTATCACATAATGGTGTATACTTACCCAATATTACGGCTAGCTATGTGTGGTGGTAGTTACACCAAATAGAATGTCGCTCAGTGATAATACTTAATATACAAGAATGTTTTGGACGTAGCCAATAAAAAGTGTTATTGTGCTGGTGAGCAGTGACTGTGACTCTGATAGTATCAAACAGAACGCACTTCACAGATGGTAGTTAATCTTGGAATATGAAGTCCATGTGCCGAGAATTAGACGTCGTAGTACCCAACCGCCAAATACATTCATACCGAACCCTCCGGAGTGCATCACGACTCATGGAGGGGAGATGTGTAATCGCTTGTTAAGAATACTCAGACGTTTACCATCGTCCAAGCGACTATTATGATTGTTTATCGCCAAATTTAGTGTTCAGATGTTATGAATATATATATATAGTAACGAACCTAAAGAGCCAACAAACCTACAAAGGTTTCATCTAACCGGATCTTCAGGGAAGGTTATAGCCAACCTTCTCTGAAGATCCGGTTAGCTGAAACCCTTGGTAGTTTCTTTGCTCTTTAGGTTAGTTACTAACTTTGTTTGCTCTACTTGTGTATTGAGCGCTATTTGTTTTAGGTTAGTAGTCACGTGTTTTTTCTTTGGGCTACGTACTTTGACTGATGTTCAAGTGCTGAGCTCTTTCTTTTTTATTACCTTTTTTTCTTTCCGCGTATGTACTCGGATGGTTTTTCGAAACGTGTATAGCGATAAGCTTACATATATATATATATATATATATATATATATATATATATAGAGAGAGAGAGAGAGAGAGAGAGAGAGAGGGGGAAAGAAAGAGAGAGATAGAGAAAGTATATTATATTTTTACCTACATAACGCTTCGTTTATACGTTGAATCTCTACAAAACAGAAAACTTTCCCTGAACACTTGGGCAAATTTACTGGAACAACTGCTTCAGTTTCTTTTCTTTCACAAAATGGTGAGTTTTAGACCCACTTTGGATTATGTAAGTTGTAGTGGCGTATAGTAACATGAGTCTATTTTCGAGGTGCATGACGAAATTTGTTTAGCCTTGAGAAATATTACATCATCCATGGTTGCATCAGATTTGTATCACGCCAAGACACTATTCACTCGACTGTCGATTAGTTGTCCTACGGCCATATTCTGCGATGGACTTTACTCCAAAGAAGCATACATAAATTGTAATTCCGCACGAACACACTGGCAAGCCTTACAGTGTGATCGCGGATATTGTTAGCGTCAACTGACAGGTGTGTCCTCAAGGCGAAGAAAGAAACTGGATCCATCAGTCAAGAACATAAATAGAATGCGATGGGAAGAGAAAACAACGCCAAAAACGACGTATACGGGATCAGCAAACATGTAAAACATCCTAGGAAAACATTATTCGTATTGTTTCAATTACTTTGCACAAGATTGGATTGATTAGGTTGTCCCAGAAGTTTGTAAACACTTGCGAAATGCGTCTATCGGGTTCCAGCACAATCGAGACAAGCGATGTGTTCAGAAAGGGCAAGAGACATCGTCGGTTCCAAAACAAGATCGATTCGGCAAGAAAGTCATGTTGTGCGTTTGGTGGAACTTTGAAGGAAGCGTGCATTTTGAGTTGGTTCCGAATGATCGTGCCATCAGTGCCGAACTTTACTGTCAGCAACTTGAGCGAGTCTATGAAAAGTTACAGCAAAAGTACCCGGCTCTGATAAACCAAAGCGCGCTTTAATGCAGCAGGACAATGCCAAGCCACACACCGCCAGGAGGGCAAAAGACAAGTTTGAAGAGCTGGACAGCGTTGAGGTTCTGCCACATCCAGCCTACAGTCCTGACTGTGCTCCATCAGATTACGGCCTTTTCCGCTCAATGCAACACTTTCTGAAGGGCCGCTGATTCGTCTCGTTTGATGAAATCGAGGAAGCCTGTTAGGAATTCTTTGATTCGAAGCCGGCTGAATGGTATTTTGATCAGATCCTAAAGCTTGCAGACCGATGGCAGAAAATCTTGGAAAATGATGGTCTTTATTTTGAACAATAATTTTTGTTGTTTTTGCGAGTACAATTTCTATTTTTTGCAAGTGTTTACGAACTTTTGGGACAACCTAATAACTGCATTGCCGAAAAAGTCGTTCCAAGAATCACTTTTACAGTGCAATAAAGTACAAAGGATATCTTTCTCAAACACATTCACAACTGTCTCATCAAATGCGTAGAGATTCTCAAACATCAAATAATACCCACCCTTAACCAAGCCAGTTCAATTGGAAGAACTCTACAGCTTAAAAACATCCTCTCTATTTCCGAAATCGAAATTTTGTGACGGACAATAACGCATGCTAACAACAAACAACACACTTGATTAAAACTCAAACTTCAAAACCTGCTGCTTTTTATAGAAAGAGAACGGTATTTCGAATTTAATCCAAAACATGTCCGAATTCAAACTCTCTACCATTGAAACGGGGGCTTTAAGTCTAGGGCTAACATTTGCTACATGTCTATACTAACTGTAAATAACTTATCAATTACAAAATTTATTTATTTAAAAAAAATCTTAAGATAATGGCTAGAGTTATAACTGAATGCGCTCGGAAACACAAAACTGATACATTATTTCTCTACGAATATAAACAGAAAGGCATTTTGTATAACCTCGCATAAACACAGTAGCGTAATTGATTTACATGTAAAGCGCACATATAAGCATATATATATTAATCATATCACCCCAAGCAAGGCGGGAACGCCACTAATGCGTAGGATGCTACGTAAGAGTGAAAAGATTGGAAAAGAGAAAGTCGGAAACCACATCCTAAACAGAGAACAAGAGATGCGCCTCTTCACCTGTTCAATAGACGAGGGTGGAGTGTGAACCCGGCGATAGTTCAGCCTATCTACTCCAATTGAAAAAAAAAAAAAAACAGAAAAGAGTAAAAAAGATTGGAAAAAAGAAAGCCTGAAACCACATCCTAAACAGGGAACAAGGGATGCGTCTCTTCACCTGTTCAATAGACGTGGGTGGAGTGTGAATCGTGCGATAGTTCAGCCTATCTACTCCAATTAAAAAAAAAAACAGAAACGAGTAAAAAAGATTGGAACAAAGAAAGCCTGAAACCACATCCTAAACAGTGAACAAGGGTTGAGCCTCTTCACCTGTTCAATAGACGTGGGTGGAGTGTGAACCGGGCAATAGTTCAGTCTATCTACTCCAATTGAAAAAGAAAAAAGAAAAAAGAAATGAGTAAAAAGAGTGGAAAAGAGAAAGCCGGAAACCACATCCTAAACAGGGAACAAGGGATATATATATTCCAAATGTATAACAGGTTTTCCACGTTAAGAAGAAATCTATTGCTTTATTAAATGTCGAACACGCACATATAAACAGACAAGCGTTCCTATCCACTTATATTTAAAAATGAACGTCTATTACTTTATTACACGTGACACGTATCTGACCAATGGAATCAAGCCCAAATCAACATTCCAATATACTGTCTTCTTGTTGTTTTTAATTTTTTTAAATTTTAAATTCGAGTCTTGTAGACAAATCTCTGAAGAAACTTTATAAAGTAAAATAAATTAGATTAAAGACACTTTTTCTACCTGTTCTTTACTTATTTTACTTATTCTATCATATATATATATATATATATATATATATATTCTACTTATATTTACTTATTCTATCTATTATATTTATATATTATATTCTACTTATATTTACTTATTCTATCATATATATATATATATATATATATATATATATATATTATCAATCATTATATCTAGTATAAACTTTTGGTAAAAATAAAATGAAAATTAATAGAAATAAGCTAAATTATGTACCCAATGTACAAATTTAAAAATATAGTTTGAATTTAAACTTTCAACATCCTGTCACATTTTTGCGCATGTGTAATCACCTCAATGTAAATATAATTTTAGTTCGATAGATTCCTAAATAGTGAAAAGTGTCCCGTTATCTTTTTTTTGTTTTTGTTTTTTTCATAGATAGATAGATAGATAGATAGATAGATAGATAGATAGATATGAATTCACCCCGAGCAAGGCAATAACTCTACTAGGACGCAATGAACTCCTGAGAGTAAAAGAGAATGAGAAGGCTTTAAAAAAAACAAAAAAAAACAGAAAACTAATCCTAAACAGGAAACAAGAGACAAACTTCTACTCCTGTTCAAAATGCAATGCCGGGTACGGTTGTTACCCAGACGATAGTTAAACATTTCTACTCACACACACACACATATATATATATATATATATATATATATATATATATATATATATATATATATATATATATATATATATATGAAATGATTTGTTTGAACATTATTTTTTATCGATACTCGTATTTAAGTAGATATTCTGTCTGGTTGCTTCCTCTATGTGAACAGGGTTGCAGGATCGAATCCTGCCGAATGACACATATTTTCGTAATATAAAAATTCATCGTAAATAATCAGGCCAGTAGATATAAATATATAATACTGTTTAATTAAAAACAGAGTGTCTACTTAAATACGAGTATTCATAAAAAATAATGTTCAAACAAATCATTTCAAATTGTCGTTTATTTATAACCAAGTTTCGCTAATCTTCGTTAATTTCCGTTATATATATATATCGATTTCGCAATTTCAGTGGGCGTTTCCTTATTTATCCTGGTTATTTTCAGCATTGATTCCAATCCTGGTTTCTCAGTTTGATCTAAGTGATGTGCGATAAGAAGTTAAATTATGTTTTGTTGTAATATATACTTTATGTAAATACGATAAACTTCTTTTTTTATTGATGAATCGCTTGACGGCATCATCTAAGCACTGGGGCAAAGCCAAATAAGCAAATTACAGTTTATTTCCATATTCTCTGTAAGAATGAGGCGGAGAATTTTTCCGAAAGAACCTGATGGACAATGTTCTTTGAAGGGTGTTACAGGTTTGAACGTGAAGGGGAAATGCTGTGTTTGCTTTTCTTGAATATTCCTTCCACCCAGAAACGATCCAGAGACTTGTCATGATTTCAAAACTACTCGGGATCAGATCCGCCACATACGGAGACCGCCGTCTTTCTTTTACGCTAGCCATACGCCAATAAGCGGTTTAACATTGATGGCAGACACGAGGCGGTCTTCCGGACGTTAGCTCTGTTTCACGCCTCCCGATCCGTCAGTTCCGAGCGCAGCATATAGACAGCGCCCAAAAGGGAAAAAGACACCGGAAGCATTCCATGGCTGACTGGCTTTCAATTCCATTGCACACATGGCGGATTTGATTTTCAAGACTGGAATGAGTCGGCTTGGAATGATTCTACATAGGAATCTCTGTCTGATTATTGTTTTACACAGTACGTAAGAATTCGAACAACTGGAACATCCAATCGGGAAAAAGACACTTAGATACGCTGTCTACGCTGGCTAGTGTACTTGAGATATTTATTAAACGCAGTGAAGTAGCATATATATATATATATATATATATATATATATATATATATATATATATATATATATAAACAGAAATTTAATACCACAGAACTTAAATAATGTTTTGAATAGCCATTTTTTGCATTTAGTCTTAGGTTCCTTTCGGCCATCACTTCTTCAAAGGGTACTTCTTTTTTAACATAATAAATTATTTTTTAACTGTTCCAACCTCCAGTTTGCTTCTATGGTTAGTCTTCTGTCCTGTGTCTAATTAACCATCTCAGCAGTATCCTCTGAGAAAGACTTGTACAAAATATCCTAAGTTTAATGGTAAAAACAATCATTTTCTATCTATTCAAAGCATTACATATATATAATTTTAAGGGTTATTTTTAATGGATACTCATATTTGAGTTGATGTCCTGTTTGTTTTAATTTATTAGACAGTATATTTATTTACATCTACCAGCCTGAATATTCGAAATATCTTGTTTGAAAAATATACGACCTCCGGCAGGATACAAACCTGCGTCCACCTAAGGAAACCGTCAGAATTAGATCTGACATGCCCTGAAATTTCGGCCACGTAGGACCTCCTGATCAAACAAAGCCCGAATAATTTTCTAACAAGATTTATCTACTATTCAGGCCGGTATATGTAGATAAATATACTGTTTAATAAATAAAAACAGTGTATCTATTCAAATATGAGTGGGCACCTTGGCGTGGTGTAATGGTTAGAAAACCTGTCTTGGTAGAAACTATTACAATTGAGTAGTGAGTTCGATCTTCACTGGGTGCCTCATATTTTCGGCCTTGTGCCACATCTAAGCGGCGCTTAGTAAACCAAATATAGCATCCATTAAAATAAAGATAGAGGACTAATAGGGTTAATGTGGAGAAGCTTGTCACTTTACTGAGCAGAGTCATGCCAACTTCGAAGTTTCGTAATGACATTATTGTGATGCCTTCGCTCTTCTTTTTTCTGCTTCGTATATATATATATATGTGTGTGTGTGTGTGTGTGTGTGTGCGTGTGTGTGTGTGAGAGAGAGAGAGAGAGAGTGAGAGTGAGAGTGAGTGTGAGTGAGTGAGTGAGTGTGTGAGTGAGTGAGTGAATGGTGTGTGTTGCACCATGCGAAATCTTCAGCTATTTTCTATGATATTAAAGTTGTAATAAATATAAACATTTTAATACATGCGTTGCATTGGTCTTTCCTTGTTATTTTTTTTTGTTTTTTTTTTCTTTTTGTGTTTGTGTGTGGGGGGAGACAGGGTTTCTGTTTAAAAGGGGAAGAAGCTGGGCGACATCAGAAATAAGACTCACCAAATAAATGCATGACCGCTTCTCATATGCCTATATCTTTTTAGAACGCCACTAATTTTTCCCAGATATTGTAAAAACAAAAATCTTTCAACAAATCTCCTGTATTTCATTTATTGTTTCAATTCATAGTAAATATTCACAAATGAAAGAAGAGGATTTGGTCTATCGGATTCAATTTTAGACCAAATGCAACGATACTTTCAAGAAAAAGGATAAACTTTAAAAATAATACGATTCTTCAATCTACTTTTTCACAACCCCAAAGATACCTTATGTGAGTCGAAATATTGGAAACCACCTTGATTAAATTCGGCTTAGTAACTTTATTCCCTTGGTTTGGGGGAAATAAAGCATAACTTTGGTAAAGTAAAAGGCATCTCTCCCTCAACTAAAGAGCAGGACTGCCAATACCGTATATTATTGGTTGGCAAAATATTTAGGAGAAGGTAAACTCTCAATCCAAACCAGCCTGGAGACGATTTGCAAATGGTGGATAAGGCTCTTTTAGGAGACAACAGCCTACATGCAACCAGGAGATGTAAAACCGCCTATTCAAGTAGTCTACGATTGTAGCATCACCTAACACGTGGCACACACCACCCTAGAACAGAACATGTTCCTATGATGGCCAGTGAGTGTAGTGCAGACCACAAGCAGTTAACCACTTTAAAAACAAAATCAATAGGCCTATGTTCATTCAGTAGATTACTTTTTATTTTACCGAACTTGTATCTACGGAACCCACACCAATCGTTTTCAACAGGAGCATCAATATATATATATATATATATATATATGTGTGTGTCTGTGTGTGTGTGTGTGTGTGTGTGTGTGTGTGTGTGTGTGTGTGTGTGTGCAAATTTCATTCAAAATGAAAAACAAGGTCCTATGATTAACCCTTTAGGGCCATTCGTATCATATTTGATACAGTATGAAAACAAGCCTTGAAAGAAATATTTTCCTGAAAAATTTTTTAAGAGAAATATTTTATAAATTTCAAATGAAAGCAGTACTGACTGCTCAGTCAATGAATACCAAATGTTTCCTTATAGGGAAATACCAAATGTTTCCTTATAGGGAAATACTGTATCAAATATGATACGAATGGCCCTAGAGGGTTAAGTAGTAATTAGTGGGGGATCTGTTTATTACTTCATAACAATATAGAACTGATCCCCCTCTTTATGATACGAATGGCCCTAGAGGGTTAAGTTCTTATATAATTTTCATGTGATCTTTTCTTTTTCTTTCATAACATACACTATATAAAAATTTTCCGAATGTTTTATCTACCCAAGCGCGTTTAGCTATACTTTTATCCATCGTCACGAATGAATTTAGTTTTTCTTCTAACTGAATATATAAATTGTTTTGTGTATGCAGGTAGGGTAATATTGTGTGTGTGTGTGAAATATGGATCGGAATGCGACTGAATGAAAAAACAAACAAACAGAAAACGTTTATACATTCAACGTGCTTCGTTCTTAATAAAGCTTCATTAGAGAATGAGACATGAGTTCTAATATTTTATTTTTGTGACTATATCTCATTTTCTGATGAAACTTAAATAAACGTGAAACATGTTACATTTACAAAGGGTTTTTGTTCTTTGTCCTACAATGTGTGTGTGTGTGTGTGTGTACTTATGCATGTATCCACCGAGAATCGTTAAAAGGGCCTTAATATAACTTAGCCTCAAACCAGAGAACGCAGAAGATACTATTTTCTGCTTGACTTACTCAGTTGTTGATAACACGCCATTGAGTGGGACTGTTCACGTTATGGTCATCGCATTCAAAATGAAAACATGAGTAGAGCTTTTAACACACTGGGGTGTCACAGAGTCCGATTAATGCACCATAACTCCTGCTATGGATGCCTGTAATTTAAGGATTTTCCCAAAGCTTAAATCGATTTTGAAAATGTAAGCAATAACAAATAGTTGACGAGACCAAGAAGAAACTAATTATGCAGCTGGTAGCGTTCCGAGGAGAGGTCCTTGCAAAATGGCTAGATTCTGTCCGGTATCACATAGTATGTATGCCGGGTGCGATGGATAAACTGTCGTCTAAATTTCGTAAAAATGAAAGTAACACAGATATTTTAACAGATATATTTACCAAAATTAGATAATAAATATCTCGAAATACTAAAACAGTTTATTTATTTAATAAAATCGCCATCGGCCTCAACCATGGCCTCCAGACGATTTCAGAACCTCCAGCAACTCTTCTGGACGGTCTCCTTATGAATCCTGCTATAATCCTTGTCTTCAGTTCAACTTTGGTGTTACAAGGAGTTTTGTTTGTCTTTTGCTCAACTGCGCGACACACATAATAAAGGGGTTGCAGTGTGGGGTGTTAGGTGGCCAGATGTGACATGGTCACATAAATTGTTTGACAGCCATGAGTGGGTTCTTTTTCTTGTATGGCATGACTTATTCACAAATGAATAAAAAATATTTTTTAATTATTATTTTAAAAAATCATCGTAATTTTTTATTATTCACAAATGAATAAAATTATTTTTGAATTTTTTTTTTTTAAATCTTGGTATTTTTTATATCTCTGTTACCCACCCTCTAAGTAAATTCATGAAATTAAAAAAAAATTAAATTTTGTTGCAAAAATTGGTTTTATTAGTTAAACGCAGAACTCATAGGGGAGTGTAAATCGTCCGTATACGACAAAAAAATGTATACTCCCCAATTGCAGCCCATTTTAATCAACCTGATCATACTTTAGAAAATTGCAAATGTTTACTAATAAACTCCAATTTTAGTTCTACATACACACGCAGAAAGAAAGAAAGATACTGGATTTTAAAATTAAATACACACAAGCTAGGGTTAAATAGGGACTTAGGTATGTTGAATCTTTACAAATATTTCAATAGCTAAAAATTTTTTTTTCAGATATTCCAAGAAATTTTTTATCTAAAACAAACACACTTTCTCTACGGACGTGCCGCATGTTGTGAACAAACACACCACATGACGTAAACACCAAAAAAATATTCGGACGCTATCGTGAAATACGTTTCTAATTCAAATTTAAAAATCACTTGTTTCTGATGAAGGATCGAGGGCGGTCTGAAAAATATAAAATACAATAATAAAAATAAACAAATACTGTCCAAAAAAAGTACATTTTTAAATTCAAAACTTTTTATTAATATTCTTTCCTATACATATTAAGACAGTATACGTGGATCATCACTATATTATATAATTTAAGAAATTTTAATTGCTTGAATAAATAATAAAGCTTAAGGACATTAGAGTCTGAAAAAAGATTAGATTCATAATGAAATTTTAAAAGAATTGTTTTCATTTATTTTAATTATAATAATTTATAAAATTTTAAACATATTTTTAAAATATTCTAAAGATTTCTTAGGGTTAGTTTAAAAATTTATTAAGGAAAGATTTTATTTACTAATCGAAAATTAAAAAGTTTAATACAAATCCTCGAGCCTTCCTATTTTAAAATTATTTATATTTATTATTTTCTGTGTATTTGAATTTTTTTTGTATAGTAATTTTTATGTGTAAATTAAAAGATCATGTATTACAGGGTTTCTTCCCATTACAGGAAAATATTTGTACATTTATGCCACTTCTGATCGATCGCCGTACACATATCTTATGTAGCATCTGTCAAATGTCAACACATACGGTGGAAAGGTCAGAAAGTTGAACTAGGTGTTTAAGAAATATTTTTATTCTAAATTTCATGCCATGAATAATACTTTGGTAAATCAGATTAATTTGACATTAAATTAGCTAATTTTCCAAAAATAATGTGTCACAGTTGTATATTTTGTTTTTGCAAGACTTTTAAAACCGAGAACTAAATTTTGTTTAAAAATTTGTTGATCGCTTAAAAAAAATTGAAAGATTTTTAAAAATTTCAAAACTATGTATTCCAATCAATATAATTTCTGTTTGAAATACACCAGATTATGTTGTTACTCGAAATAGTTATTTCAACTAAGACTAAAATGAAATTTTCAATAAAAATTTTTATTTCTAAAAATTCGATTGAAAATTTAGATATCAAAAATGAGTTTTCCAGTTCAAGCGAAACAGTAGACTGAAAGAAAAATGAATGGATGTAAGTCAAATTTTGATTTCCTGGTATCGATTTTTATTTTTATATATATATATATATATATATATATATGTGTGTATATATATATATATATATATATATATATATATATATATATATAATCTATTTTCTTCACTATTGTAAGAACTGCAACCTTGAAACTTCTGAATATCGTTTTTTATGTCTTTTTCTATGAGTGTATCAAATTTGATTAAAATCGGACTACTCCTTCTATAAACTGATTTTTTCGATTATCGATTTTCGATGTTTATCGGAGGTACCTCGACACAAAACATAGCTAAGAACACTCGCAGACGCTTATAGTACAACTATGTAAATTTTCAAGAAAATCGGTTCAGCCGTTTTGGAGTCTATAGGTAACGGATACACACACACACACACACACACAAAGTTCCATTTATAAATAAGTTTATATATATATATATATATATATATATATATATATATATATATATATATCACTTATACAAGGTTACGTGTTAACAGTAATACTACTGCCGCAGTAACAATGCAGTAGTGAACGGGTTAAGAAAGACATAAACATTGTTAATACTGTAATTATTAACAAATTTCGGTAATTGCGAACCCGACAGGAAATTAATTCAACAGGCTAATCGTATATTTCCTTTCTTTTACTACGCCTGCGGGTGATATTTTTTCTTTTTTTAAAACTTGTCTTGTTCTGAATTTTAATTTTTTATTAAGATCTCCCTCTCCTCTTAATGGCTTAGATGAATAAATAATGAAAACAATTGGCTGGAATAGTTTTATATCGCATTGCAAGAATGTCCCAATAAATGAATTGTTGTTGTTTCCACTCTATAGGTGAGTGCTACACCTAATTGAATTTTTAATTCATCTGAAGTTACATGTACTTCAGCTAACGTCAGTAAGTATTAATGAAGCTTATTTTAGTAATGTTCAACAAGCACAATGAAAAAGAGCCACTCAAAATAGAGCTTAACTCTGATATGGATGTATAAAATATTAGGGATTTTGCAGATATAAAAACGAAAATCTTCCGGCTAGTAGAAAGATAAGAAATATAATTATGGGAGAGTGGTGCTCTAAAAGCTATTTTGTAATTATAAAGACAAAACTATGACCATGATAACAAGCTTCATCAAAGACGAACCCGATTTTTGCCAGTATATATATAATTTATTTGTTTGAACATTAAATATTTTGGTTGGTAATTCCATTTCGTTAATCTCCGGAACTTTCCGTAACATATGATAAACACCTGATTATGTTTGAAAAATTCATAAAACTCTTAATCGAACGGAAGACGTAGGATAATATTTATTAATATGTTTTGTTCTGTTATACAGCATTGAGCAATGTTCCATGCACACCTGATAAATACATATATATAAAAGTATATGATAGTTTCCACTGGCCTTAATCGTTTGAAAAATAAAAATCTTCCGGCAAGAATCGAACCTGCAGACTGTCACATCGGATAGATGCGGGGGTTTTTAGTTGAGACGCGCCTTTACGAATCGAGCCACGGATGATCTCATGGAAGTAAAAGTTCCATTTCAGTTCTATATAGGCATTACCTGATTTTCATCGAACGGTTAATACCTGCTCAGATTATATCCGAATGTAAACAAACTCAACTGAAGACGGAATTTAACGGAAATCCACGAAACTGGCATAAGCCGACATATTTAGATTTTTTTTTTTAACATTATTTTTTAATTTTTTTGTTTATATATATATATATATATATATATATATATATATATATATATATATATATTATGGACTCTCCCGTCGATTTCGACGTATGAGCGTTTAACACAGTTAGACAACCACACAAAGAATTGTTTAAAGTGGTGAAGGCTTGTGTAGCACCATCCACACTTTTTGGAACTGCTGATAACAAACAATCGGTGCAGACGTCTGCCACAGATCGCATAAATAACAGACCTCAGTTATTTAACCCATAACTGGAGGGAATGCAAAGTGTTCGACTGGAATTGGAACTCGGCTCACCGATCTCACCCTCCGAACCGACATCCACTGTACCACAACGCACATCTGTCAATAACGCTTACAGCACCTGGTATTCCCAAGTGGTCACCCATGTAAGTACGGACTAGGCTCAACGTAAATGTGTGTCATTCGGCAGGATTCGAACCTATCCACATTTCTTAATAGAAAATTATCGTAAATAATCAGGCCAGTAGATATAAATATATAATACTGTTTAATTAAAAACAGAATATCTACTTAAATACGAGTATCGATAAAAAAATGATGTTCAAACAAATCATTTCAAATTGTCGGTTGTTTATAACCAAGTTTCGTTAATCTTTGTTAATTTCCGTAACGTTTACAGTTATTTACATTACGATACATTTCAGAGCAGATATGGTTATTGCGATGAATCGAAAACTGTGTTATATAGGCTTGATTAAAACCTCCTTCATACTGATTGTCATTCGTGGTCGAGAGGTCTAAGACGTGTCAGATCATATGGTAACTTCCCCTATGTGGATAGGGGTCGCAGGTTCGAATCCGGCAGAATGATACACATTTTCGTAATAAAAATTTATCGTAAATAATCAGGCCCTGTAGATATAAATATATAATACTGTTTAATTAAAAACAGCATATCTACTTAAATATGAGTAACGATAAAAAATAATGTTCAAACGAATCATTTTATATATATATCAGATTAAATAAATTGCAAACTTTGTGTTTATTTATTTTTAAGAAAATCCGTTCATACTCGCGGATATTCTTTCGCATATTATAATTGAAAGATGTCAGAAATGAGCTGTAACGTTGACAGATGTTATTATTATTCTTTTCCCGATGTTTCCAAGTACTTTCAATCTCTTTCTGAGATCATTTTCAGAGGTGTGAGTTGTGTTAACAAAAAGTAACCGCAAACCTGTGTTTCTAAAAATTACTGTAAATTTTCTTCTTGCTTCGTGTTAAAGCATAAAAAGTTCTTTTTGCAAACATTTTAGAACACTACAACAGTCATCATAGCTGATTCTATTAATTGACGACTTAAGTTTTTAAGTGAATATTGTCTCGAGACTCTGTAGTTTGCCTTTGTTGTTTTCTTGGTGTAGGATATTTGTATTATCGATCATTATTTTCTTATATAGTGAATGTAGACAGGAATGTTGTTGTATATGTCTAAAAATGGACGACAGTTCAGACATGTGTAATGTAAGACGTCTTGGTAATATAGTTGTTGTAAATCGATCATAGATATTTGGATTGATATATAATGTTGGTTTTACTTAACAGTTCAGTCGGTGTGGAGGTGTTATTACGGAGCATTAAATTAGTAATATTGTATTTTTTATAATATATTATTCATTTTAATTTGTTATTAGGATCAACGGGAGATATGTTAGTACGAATGAGATTTATGTTTTCACCCTGTTTGTAATTATCTTGCATCTGGTTGCAATAAAAGAGTTCGATGGTTAGGGTCTTTTGTGAAAGTACAATATTCTGTTTGATGTGTGTTGAGGTTTTTGAAATATCGTCTTATTCTTAAACTATGTGGTTTTGAAAATCATTATTAATGAGAGTCTGTTAGTTATTTTTAGTTCAGAGTAAAATATTTTGTGTAGAGGAATTAATTTGTGCTCGGTTAATTAAATTGAGTATAAGTGCTATTTTGTAGTAGTTAGGGCATTCACTCTTATAGTTGAGAGTGCAGGAGTTTTTGCTGGTTGTTTTTTTAGAAGAGTAGGTAGTAAATGTGTTATTGTTCGTGTCTATTAAAATGTATATACTTGGGAACATCGAAAAATAAATAATAAAAACACCTGTCAAAGTTACAGCACATTTTTGAGATCTTTCAATTATAATACGCGAAAGATTATCCGTGAGTATGAGCGGATTTTATTAAAGATAAGAAGAAACAATGTTTGCAATTTATTTAATCTGACATTAATCTGACACACACACACACACACACACACACACACACACACACACACACACACACACACACACACACGCGCGCGCGCGCGCGCACACACACACACACACATATATATATATATAATCGTTTCACCCCAAGCAAGGCGGTAACGCCACTGATGCACAGGGGGCTACATAAGAGAAAAAGATTAGATAAGAGGAGTGTAAAGAGAAAGATGAACCAATTACAGTGGGTGTCAGAAAAAGGAGCAAGATATATATATATATATATATATATATATATATATATAAACAGAATTTTCACACAAATACGAGTACCCATTAAAAAACCGTTAATGTTAAACAAATGGGAATAGAGTTGTGATGACAGTTTCAAAGGTAGAGAGAAAGGAAAAAATATACAGGGTAATGTAGAAAGAACTAGAGTCAAGTGGTTAAGAGATGGGTATTGACATTGCATTTAAATTCCTGGAGGTTGTAGCCGCCAAGAGCAAGAATATGCTCTGAGGCCCTGATTGAGCACTGTGAAAGAATGGTAGATTTTGAAAAATAAGTAGCTGCTGCGGTATCTACGCATCGTTCATTTTAGTAATGAATTTGAACACTCTCCTCTACTGGCGTATGTTTACATTATATATAACACGCTAAAAGTCCGCCTTCTTCTACCGAGCGCCCATAGCTCAGAAATTAAATCACCAACTGATGTCAATTTGGTTGGGTTTCAATTCCGGCTAGAAGCAATCGGATGTCTAACCGTACTGGTGGAAATTCTGTTTATTATATATATATATAATAAACAGAATTTCCACTCAAATACGAGTATCCATTAAAAAACGTTAATGTCAAACAAATAAAAATTCTAATATATATATATATATATATATATATATATATATATATATATATATAATAAATATAAAAATTCTAATATGTCGGCTAATGCGAGTTTCATGGAATTCTGTTAAACTCTGTGATGTTTCATGCTACCATATTTTAACTCGTGCTTCTGTTACATATTTAATGATTTTTCATAAAATCCAAAGTAAAATCAGCAATGTTATTAATTTTAACCTGGCATCTCGTCTTCAGTCACTTTCCCACCGCCAGAACATAGCTCCTTTTGCTTTTTCTTCTGAAGAACTTTCTATGGTACACTACTGTGTTAAATTATTCGCATATAAATTGTATTCATTGTAAATGTTCATTAACGGAAAAGGTTACATTTTTTGAATGTGTACATAATAACAAAAAAGATCGCATATAAAGCGAATTTATTTCACCGAAATTATCTTTCAATATATGTCATTTTCAAATTTGTATGTGTATATATATATATATATATATATATATATATATATATATATATATATATATATATACAG
This sequence comes from Ascarosepion bandense, assembly GCA_037127315.1. Classification (NCBI taxonomy): domain Eukaryota; kingdom Metazoa; phylum Mollusca; class Cephalopoda; order Sepiida; family Sepiidae; genus Ascarosepion; species Ascarosepion bandense. The sequence goes on from JBBBDQ010000399.1 coordinate 1,623,532, forward strand.
GCCTTCACCGGGAAAACTCAATTCACTTATTGAAGAGTAACGCGTAAATCGCAGACGTAATAATTATTTTTAAAATTTTCATCTTTAGAGAATTTAGTTTTAATGAGCGCATAGCCATCCACATACAAGCCTGTTTCGCTGTATCAGAGCTCATCAGTGTGGTAGACTTCCACTTGCTTCCAGCCGACATATATATGCACGTTAGACTTTTGTCCACATTTGAAAAACTATATATTTTGATTTATCTGAGATAAACCACTTATTTAATAATATGAAAGTATCTATTTTAACATGCTAACAATTACACTTAACTGATTTTCACATACATGGCCGACAGTACTTCTACTGAAGGACACACACACACACACACACACACACACACACACACACATATATACATATATATATATCCGCAGACAGATCTATTTCGCTGTATCACAGCTCATCAGTACGGTTAGACTCCGATATATATATATATAATGTGTGTACCTGTTGAAACAAGAATTCGAGTAATTTAGACAGACGGATACATCTGCCAAGTTACGAAGTATTTCCACTGAATCTCCGTGTATTTCATTCATTTCTCGAAAGCACTTCATCAGGAAATGAAATATAAACCCCCTCCTTTTGCTTCTCCTTCTCTGAGTCAAGATGTCCCCACTTTCGTTAGCGTCGTCAATTAAGTATGAAATATTCTACACTATGAAAATAATAAACAAAATCTTCAAATTTTTGAGGCCGTCTATATCAAAAGCAACCAATCAGCACTGAACGAAATTTATGACGAGTAGAGTACTAATGTTTCAAAATGCGTTTCAGGTTACTAACATTTAACAACATTTTGCAATTTACCATCTCTGATTAACTTCTTGCATTGGGAACGCTGGTTTACAATACATCGTATCTAGAATAGTAATGTTTAAATAATTACAGTAGAGCACGTTCGCGAATGACAGCTAAAATCACCATCACCACGATGACGAAGTTAATCTTCGTATTTTACACCTAAGAGTGACCTCGGAGGAGATCGAAAGTACTTGGGTTAAGAAAAAATACAGTGACTTTCTTTATAAATTTCAACTTAACATCAAGAAGATATAGAACTAGTATATATACAAATATATCTAAAGAGGGGAGAGGGAGAGAGAGAAAGAGAGAGTCATGAGGAGACAAATAGAGAGAGATAAGTCGTAAAATGTTAACTGCTCTTTGGGGGTTTAGGAAGGTGGAATCTCAAGAGAAAAACAGCGATCTTCACACTATCTTCTATTGTTAATTTTCGTCCAAGATAACAACCTTTCTTTTAAACTAGTTAGCGTCTTCCTAAAATGTTGTTATCAATCTGCGCCCAAGCAGATAACCCGAAACATCGCTGTATTCAACCAAGATAACGTATGTTTTCATTAGGTGAGTCGAGCTTTAGCGAAAAAAACATTTGACGTGAAGAAAATCTGGCTTATAACATTAAACTTTTATCATGAATTCCAACGCAAATCTGTTTTAGCCTTTCTTCATTCTTTAAAATGTCGAATGCTTTCTTTTTTTTTTTTTTTGTTTTTTTTTTTTTAATTTTATCTTGGATCCCTTTTTTGCGAGGAGATGTCAGGTAAATAAGGCTATCATACTGACAGGCATAAATTACATTTATTTTTCAAGATCTAAAAAATCACTTCCGGTCTTTCATTGCTTCATTGTTATAGCATTTTTTATTGGCTTTACTGGCCCGTTTTGAAAAAAAAAAGAAGCAAAAATTGCTATTTATCTATATTTCTGAGTTAAGGTATTTTAACTATTTGCACTATTTACATCGTTCGGACTGTTGTTCTCACCTTTATTGCTATATTCAAAACAATTGTACACATGGTTCTGTCGATAAAAGCGTTGGTTTCTTCTTCTTCTTCTTCTTCTTCTTCTTCTTCTTCTTCATCATCATCTTCTTCTTGTTCTTCTTCGATGTGCCCTGTCGATCATGGTTCTCCACGTCTACCTATCCCTTGTGGCTCTTAGTATGTTTGCTCCTGTTACACCTTGCAACCCCCGTTCCGTCATCCACCTGATGAGGCCTTGCAAATATGTTATCCACTACCTTCCTCTGTCTCTCTTTCCCTCTACCTGGCCAGTCAGTATCAGGTTCTCCAAGCTCTCCCTCCTCATTGCGTGTCCCAGGAACTTCAGTTGTCTCTTCCTGATGCTCAGTATTAATTTCTTTTTTGTTGCCATTCTTTCCAACACCTCATCGTTACGTCCACAATATCCGCAGCATCCTTCTGTAGAACTACATTTCTGCTGCTTCCAGTTTTGTCCTCATTTTCGAAGATATTGTCCAGCATTCACTGCCGTATTGAAGAACTGACATCACATAGCAATCCAGCACTCTCTTCTTTGTTTCCAGTGAAATTATCCTGTGTGTTAGTACTTTACTCAGCTTCAGGAACGCGTACTTTGCCATGCCAAATCGCCTTCGGATCTCTGTGTCGCACTTTCCATCTCCTGTTAGAACACTTCCTAGGTAATTAATTTCAGTCAGTTAAGTGCCATACGTGATACACGCTTGGGCGATCATGTCTCGAAAGAGACATGACTGACTGGGCAGAAGATTATCCCGCAGTAGGTTGCCATTACTTTCTGCGGTAGATTGGTTGCCGACCAAGGCTATAGAACCCAATCTATCCTGTTATTTAACCCATAACTGGAAGGAAGAGACGGATTAATACCTATCCCAAGGGAATTTGTGCGTAAGTGAATGCAGTGAATTAAACTGGAGTTCGAACTCGGCTCTCCGATTTCTCGTTCCGAGTCGATATCCACCGCGCCACAAGTGATCCAAAAAAGAGATTTGACACAAAGAGGTTGTTTGTTCAATACCACAGTCAAGGGAACAAAAATTTGGGGAGTTCAGACCTTAAACAGAATAAACAAAATAAAGGGTTCTGTTCGAAATTCCAACGTATAATCCCTGAAGAAGGCCGGAACATACAAAAGCAGAAACGTCGTGAATATATTAATAAAGATGAGGACATAATCAAAACAATGTAAATACTTTAATAATTGACATTTACTGAAGATAAATGTCTACAAGGGCATTGAGGGATAAGGATTATGTCAGATTAACTGCCATTTTAATATATTTTACAATAAGCTAGAAAATATCTCGAGAACACAATGAGAAAAGACCATCTTGCATATATATAAATCTACGATCCGCCCTTGCATTAAATACTGCTAACATATCTCGTCGGGTGCTCCTGCTATCCACCTAGGGGTCCTTGACAAAATTCAACGGATAATCTGTAATATGACTGATCTCGACCTGGCAGCCAAGATACAGTCACTTTCTCACCGGCGCAATGTTGCTTCCCTGTGTCTCTTCTACAGGTACTTTTACGGCTTTTGCTCCGATTAACTTATTTCTCTGGTTCCCCCTATGCGTGAATTTACTCGAACCACAAGATTAGCTACTAGGTCTTACTCTTTTACTGTGAAACCAATTATTCTCCTCGGGCTTCTCGATAAGGTTCAGAGGAGGGTCTGTAATGTGATAGATACCGACTTGGCAGACCGCCTGCAGTCTCTCTCCCACCGGCGTGACGTGGCTTCCCTGTGCCTCTTCTATAAATACTTTCACAGCTTCTGCTCCGATGAACTTAGATCACTGGTGCCCCCTAAATACGAATTTGAACGAGATACTAGATTAGCAACTAGATCCCACCCTTTTACAGTGAAACCGATAAAATGCAACCGCAACTTCTACTCCAACAGTTTCTTTCCTTGCACTTCCCGACTGTGGAATTCCCTTCCACACGATTGCTTCCCCGACGGATACAATCTCCAGGAGTTTAAATGTAAGATCAATAGACACCTCCTAACACACTAACCTGCTCCCATTCCTCCTGATATTCCCTATGTCTAACATTCATTCCTCCTGACATTCCCTATGTCTAACCACTTTTTCCTTCTCTTTACCTTCCCCTATGTAGCCCCATGCGCAATAGTGGCAGTGGAATGCCTTGCTTGGGGTGAGATGATTAAAAAAAAAATATATATATATATAAACACAAATTATACTCCATCAGCTTTTTTTCCCGCACTTCCCGCCTCTGGAATTCCCTTTCATTTACTTACTTCCCCGACAGCTACAACCTCCTGGAGTTTAAATGTAAACTCAGTAGTCATCTCTTATCCACGCACCGAAGGTATTTCAAAGACAGCCATGACGACTTTTCCCCCTTTCCACTGACTTTGTTTCCATCCTACTTCCATATAAATCATGAATCTTGCTAGGATTTCTTCAGTTTTTAAAAGATTGACATCATTGTATCGAATGACTATTTTTCAAAATCATAAGAGAAATTTAAAGATAAAAACGTATAAATTAGTTCGCAAAGATCAAATATTTACAATATTTTCGTTTTTTGAGTTAACATTCGTATTTGAGTATTTCCTCTCTCGCACTTCCCGCTTGTGGAACTCACTCCCGTATTCTTGCTTTCCTGACGGCTACAACCTCCAGAAATTTAAATGCAAAGTCAATACTCATCTACTAACTGGACTCTAGTTCTCTCCCCACCCCTGTATAAACTTCCCTTTCTTTCCACCTATGTATCTGTCATTGCACCTGCTTTCTCAGCTTTCTATTGTTCCTTTCTAACTAGTTTGTACTCCTCACTCTTTTCTAATTAATCTTTTTACATTTATGTAACCCCCTGCACATCAGTGGCGTTTCTGCCTTGCTCGGGGTGAAATGATTAAAAAAAAAATACGTTTCTTTGATTTATTAAACAGTATATTTATCTATTTACGTCTATCGGCCTGGATAATCGAGAAATGATTTTTATAGTATCTCGCTCACAAGAACAGATGTCCCCATCGGAGAGACACTATACCTTGAGAGACCATAGGTTTTAAACTCACAGCTAACATCAAGTGGAAACTCGTACATATGAGCAATCGCTTCAGGTAAAATGCTTGGCTCATGTACCGCTTCAGTAAGTACCTGACTCTAACCGTATCTTTTCAAGAGCCAGAGTATCGTTGCCATAAGTGGCCGTTAATTGCCTAGACAGCACTCTCCAGCACCGATAGAGTCCAAATTCATTTCCACGTTTTTGTGAGTGACGAATTATTTTCCACCACCACATCTCCCCCGCTCTCTCTCTCTCTCTCTCTTTCTCTGTCACTCAATCTCTCTCTCACACACACACGGGATGTGGAAAGTGTCTCGCTATTCTATAGCTAAGTCAATTAAGTGGCATGCGTGATACACGCTTAGGCCATCATGTCTCAAAAGAGACATGACTGGCATGGCAATAGATTATCCCGCAGTAGGTAGCCATTACATTTTGAGGTAAACTAGTTGCCAGCCAAGGCTAGATAACCCAATTTGTTCTGTTGTTTAACCCATAATTAGAGGGAAGAGACTGGTTAATACCTTTCCTAAGGTTATTTGCGCGTTAGTGGATGCAAGGAATTCAACTGGAATTCGAAATCCGGCTCCCCGATTTCTCGTTCCTAGCCGATACCCGCTGCACCACAATGTATATTCGTTCTATAGCTACTTTCACGGAATGTAGTCGTACAATGCAAATTCCTTAGTTCCGGAAGTTCTAACTTTCACAGTAAGGAGCTGTTATATAATTTCCATAGTTGCAAACATTCACTACGTATTTCATTGATCAACTTCTTACCTCGAATAAATTAATTCCCCAAAACATTGCTTTGTTGAGCTGACTGTCAAGCAAATGTTTTCCCGACCACTACAATCTTAACATGTTCAAAGCTTGGGTTAAGCGTGATTTTTTTCTTCTTATCCGTACAAATTGCCTCGTAACGTAACATTCTACATCGAGTAGCTCCCAAATACAGGGTGAAATTTACAGGGTGAAATTTACAGGGAGAAATTTACTTATAAAAATAAAAAACAGTCCCTTGACTATGTGTGGTCGTGGGCTGGCTAAAAAAGGTGAGCAGTTTCCTTTCAAATATCTTGTTTTTAAGCTGGAGTGTTTTCTATTTATGCGTAGTGTATCACGGATAAGTCGACATTGGCGCAACCAATCCGCCTATAAGTCAAACTACAGCAGACGTACACAAAGGCTCGACTCGTTCACGGACACGTGTCCGTTGATTTTATCGAGTGAACCCTCTGCCTTGTCTGCTGACTTCAGTTTCAGAAGCACTCTTCTCAGCTATGACTTCCCATTGCCGCGTTGACTTCATATATAACTCTGGAGACCAGTTTATATCATTGGACAAGACGGTCGCTGACCCTAAGAATTTTTTGTAATATATAACAGTCGAAAATATTTAATTGATGTTTACCGTAAATGGTCAATGTTATTCACTCGAGTGTCATTCTTTGTCTCTATGTTATCGTAAAGAATAATTTATATATATATATATATATATATATATACGTTTTTGTAAGTGCATTCGTTTATTGAAAATTAAGCTTTATTCAGTGCGAGTTGAGCTGAAGTTATTTTTCGGGACACGACGCGTTTCTTTTCATACCACGCACCCACCACCTAACTCCTTCGGAATCACAAAGAATAGTTCTTTCGAGCATGAATTGCAGCCGACCTCCTCATTTTGAAATCATTGATTTGTCTGTTGGTTTTGTGAACTATTGGAAGTAGGATGGAAACAAAATCAGTGGAAAGTGGAAAAAGTCGTCATGGCTGTCTTTGAAATAGCTTCGGTGCGTGGCATATTTTCAAACCATTTCTACAGCCTGACATTACGTCTACAAACAAAAAAGACACATACGTTCCCTTCTTGCTAACCCAATCTTGGTCTTATTCTAGCTTCTTCTTCTTCTTCTTCTTTAGAATTCTTCCAGACATACATCCGGACCATATTGAAAATTCATGTAGCCATTGAACAGAAATTTTGGATGAGATAAATAAGTACTTACGACCAATGATAGTTGTCAGTATAGGTATCGGTTGGTTAAGTGCCATACGTGATACACGCTTGGGCGATCATGTCCCGAAAGAGACATGACTGACTGGGCAGAAGATTATCCAGCAGTAGGTTGCCATTACTTTCTGCGGTAGACTGGTTGCCGACCAAGGCTATAGAACCCAATCTGTCCTGTTCTCTTCGAAAAAAAACTAGTTGAAAAGAATTTAGAAGACTGAATTGCTCCATTACTGCAGTTATCTTCGGCGAAAATCGTCATTGGAAATCTTTTATTTTAAACGTGTAATTGGAGGAAGGTCTAATTTTAGGAATAATCATAAGTTGGTCATTGGTTTTTCTTATATTTACTTTACTCAGTCAGGAAATTATTAGTCGAAGAGAATTTGATGTTGGAAACTGTGTGCCACCATTTCTCCAGTTGTTTTCTGTATCTTTTATTTTACCCGTATACTGAAGGATGTACGTTGTGGTCCAGTGGATATCAGCTCGGAGCGTGAAATCAGGGAGCGGAGTTCGAATTCCAGCTAAATTCATTGCCTTCAATTACGCACAAATACCCATGGGAAAGGTATAAATCCGTCTATTCCTTCCAGTTATGGGTTAAATAACAGGACAGATTGGGTTATATAGCCTTGGTCGGCAACCAGTCTACCACAGAAAGCAATGGCAACCTACTGCGGGATAATCTTCTGCCCAGTCAGTCATGTCTCTTTCGAGACATGATCGCCCAAAGCGTGTATCACGTATGGCACTTAACTGACTGACTGAATGTTATAGATGGAAACATTATTAAAGCTTCTAATGGGCATAAAGTGGGGGATCAGTTTTATATTGTCATGAAGTAATAAACTGACCCCCCATTAATTACTACTTAATAATATAATACATCCCTTCCCCCTGTAGCTGAGCGTCAAATAACAGGACAGATTGGGTTCTATAGTCTTGGTCGGCAACCAGTCTACCGCAGAAAGCAATGGCAACCTACTGCGGGATAATCTTCTGCCCAGTCAGTCATGTCTCTTTCGAGACATGATCGCCCAAGCGTGTATCACGTATGGCACTTAACTAACTGACTGACTGTGCTAAGTAAAAAAAAAAAAATAGAAGATTTGCCATGATATCAATTTCTGATTTTCCCTGAAATTTGACCATCTACACTTAAAAACTGGCGTAACAAAACCTTTCTATACTCAATTTCTTCAGTTTAAGAATTGCCTTTTTTTACGCATGCGTGTTTAAAAAGTATCTTTCGCGAAAATATAATAACCATAGCTGAATTCCCTACCTGGTCGAATTGTGAAAAATAAAGATAGGAAAATTGTAATGCTCCAAACTGTTTACTTTGTGAGAATTAAACCCATAATTCAGTTAAATAACAACGCATCTGTAGTACTCAGTGATGATTGATTTCTCTAAGAATAATCTACAAAAGGTTTCTAATAATTAATCAACGGCATGCATCAACCAAAAAAAGATGAAAATTTCTAAATTTGCATAATCTGGCAAAAGGTTGCAGTAGCTGAGTACCCTGAACTTTCAACCCTACTTTGCAAAGTATTGCTCTTTGTCAAACCGAATTTAGTTGTTTAAGACAAATGATTACAATTAGAACGACATTAGATATGCAGAAGATATGTATTAAAGAAAAGCGATGAGAAAGGACTAAATGTTAATTGCAAGAAGAGTGAATCCGTGGTTGCTAGCAAAAGGAACAACCCAACATGGAAATTACAAACTAGGGATGCCAAAATCACACAAACACAAACATTTAAATATCTGGAAAGCATTTTAAAAAGAGGGACATAAAGCGTGACAACGAAATCCGAAATCGAATTCGGAAGGCGAAAATAAATGTCTAAAAGCTAAGTATTAAGAAACAGGCCAACAATAAAAAAATCACACCAAACAGTTATGTAATACCTGGCTGAACAATCTCATCACAAGCGAAGGACACTTGAAAGAACAGAAATGTGGTTCTACAGAAGGACGCTGAGAATACCATGGACTGAACATGTGAGCAATGACAAGTTTTTTGAATTAAATATAAACAAATCAGACGTTTCAATTTCTGTTATATTATGGAGAAATTAGATACTCGAAGGTAAGACGGACATAGTAAAACAATGCATAATCTATATAATGAGCTTGTGTAAGTGAATGGCGGAATTAGATTTTTTTTTTTAATCATTTCACCCCTAGCAAGGCGGAAACGCCATTGATGTGCAGGGGGTTACATAAATGTAACAAGAATAATTAGAAAAGAGTGAGGAGTACAAACTAGTTAGAAAGGAACAATAGAATGCAGGTGCGATGACAGATACATAGGTGGAGAGAAAGAGAAGGTTATACAGGGGTGGAGAGAGAGCTAGAGGCCAGTGGTTAGTAGATGAGTATTGACTTTGCATTTAAATTTCTGGAGGTTGTAGCCGTCAGGAAAGCAAGAATACGGGAGCGAGTTCCACATGCGGGAAGTACGAGAGAAGAAGCTGCAGGAGTAGAATTGTCGTCTGCATTTGGCTAACCTGACTGTGAATGGGTGGGACCCAGTTGCCAGTCTGGTTGCACGAGTAAACACCTGTTGAGGAGGCATCAGTGACTTAAGCTCGTCAGAGCAGAAGCCATGAAAATATTTATAGAACAGACAAAGGGAGGCCACATTTCGCCGAAGAGGAAGTGGCTGCAGTCGAGTCGCCAGATCAGTACCTATCACATTACAGACTCTCCTTTGGAGCTTGTCAAGAACACTGAGGAGAACGGCAGGGGCACCTGACCATAAATGGCAGCAGTACTCCATGCACGGATGGATGGTTGACTTGTATATATGCAGGATGGATTCAGGTGGAAAAAACATCCTGGATCGACATTGTGACCCAACCTTCTTAGCAGTAGATTTTGCTATGGATTCAATATAGTGGTTCCATTTGAGGTCTGAGGACAGGGTGAGAGATTAGGAAAAGATAACATTTATATGGTGAAGCTCGAAGCGTCGCCTTGGATATCTCTAAAGCGTTCGACAGAGTTTCGCATGCTGGCCTTCGATGCAAACTGCGGAGCTATGGTATAGCTGGACAATTGTTTGAACTAATCCAGTCATTCCTATCTAATCCGCACATTGAAAGTGGTATTAAACGGACATGCTTCCCAGAGCTACCATACGAACGCGGGTGTCCCTGAAGGCTCTATCCTAGGTCCTACGCTCTTTCTGATCTACATTAATGATTTCCCAGATCCCATAATATCCCAAGGTAGGTATGTACGCCGATGACACCACAGTTTACTCTCGCCTTGATCAAAAATCTGGTGTGGGCGACAAAGCTGACCTTGCAGCCGAGCTTGGAAAGGACCTCCGATCCGTAGTTGACTGGAGTAAGAAATGGCTCGTAAATTTTAATGCTTCTAAAACGAAGCTACTATCAATTAACAATCATAGACAACCGGACCTACCTCCAATTAGCATGGACCAGGCTTGCCTCCCAGAGAGTAAAACACTACGCCTCCTTGATCTCACACTTTCAGCGGACCTCAAATGGAATGACTATATCGAATCCATTGCTAAATCAGCTGCTATGAAAGTCTGTTATCTGTTCAGGGCCCGGAGGTTTTTTCCGTCTGAATCTATCCTGCACATTTAGAAATCTACCATTCCACCCGTGCATTGAATACTGTTGCCATATCTGGTCGGGTGCCCCTGCTATTCTCCTTGGGCTTCTCGACAAGGTACAGCGGAGGGTCTGTAATGTGATCGATACTGACTTGGCAGACCGCCTGCAGTCTCTCTCTCACCGGCGCGACGTAGCTTCCCTGTGTCTCTTCTATAAATACTTCCATGGATTCTTCTCCGATGAATTTAGATCACTGGTGCCCCCTACGTTCGAATTTGCACGAGATACTAGATTAGCAACTAGATCCCCCCCCTTTTACAGTGAAATCGATAAAATGCAAGCGCAACTTCTACTCCAACAGTTTCTTTTCTCGTACTTCCCGACTGTGGAATTCCCTTCCACATGACTGCCTCCCCGACGGCTACAATCTCCAGGAGTTTAAATGTAAGGTCAATAGACACCTCTTAACACACTAACCTGCTCCCATTCTTTCAAACACTCTTCCCATCCTCCCAACTACCTATCACGCCACTTCTGACATTTCCTATATCTAACCATTCTTCTTATTTACCTTCCCCTATGTAGCCCCATGCGCAATAGGTGGCAGTGGAATGCCTTGCTTGGGGTGAAACGATTAAAAAAAAAAGTTACAAATAACAGGATATTGGGGAAAGCCGCAAAGAAACATAGCACAATGAAGATCCTCTATTTTTCCCTGAAATGCGTTCCTCAAATAAACTGTAGCGATGTGTTATTTTCTCTTTCTGAGAATCAAACTGATTCTCGCATCCTGTTCACGGGCAAACTAAACAATGTTTCACAGAAGCAAATGTTTGGGCGTGTGTGTTTGTGCGTTACAATAATTGGTTCTTTTTAATGTTACGTGTATTTAAATACATGTATGTTAACAATCAAATATGAATAAGTCAATATGGGTCTGCATCAATTCCAGTGCGTACAAACTGCGTGTGCTTTCGCGCGTATGTGTCTACTATGTAAATATGACGCGCCCTTTGTTTTTTCACATGCCGAATCATACTGCACATGCATCCGCTTTCATTTGTAATAATGGCGTTCGTTTGTGTTTTTCCAGACATCTTTTTCGGTGCGTTATTTACTAAGAGTTAAACGCAATCGCGTAGCAGCGAATAGTCATCTTTATGTCCTAGTAACTATACTTATCTTCGTCTCGCACTCGTGTCATATCTATCTATCTATCTATCTATCTATCTATCTATCTATCTATCTATCTATCTATCTATCTATCTATCTATCTAGTCAGTCTATCTATCTATCTATCTATCTATCTATCTATCTATCTATCTATCTATCTATCTCAGTTTGTTCTGAGCTATCTATCTATCTATCTATCTATCTATCTCAGTTTGTTCTTATCTATCTATCTATCTATCTATCTATCTATCTATCTATCTATCTATCTATCTATGTCAGTCTGCTCTATCTATCTATCTATCTATCTATCTATCTATCTATCTATCTATCTATCTATCTATCTCAGTTTGTTCTTTATCTATCTATCTATCTATCTATCTATCTATCTATCTATCTATCTATCTCAGTTTGTTCTTATCTATCTATCTATCTATCTATCTATCTATCTATCTATCTATCTATGTCTGTCTATCTATCTATCTATCTATCTATCTATCTCAGTTTGTTCTTATCTATCTATCTATCTATCTATCTATCTATCTATCTATCTATCTATCTCAGTTTGTTTTTATCTATCTATCTATCTATCTATCTATCTATCTATGTCAGTCTGTCTATCTATCTATCTATCTATCTATCTATCTATCTATCTATCTATCTATCTATCTATCCCAGCCTGTTTATATCTATCTTTTGTCGGTATGTTTAAAAATACATTTTCTCAAAATTTACTTTGAACGACGATATATCTGCTTTTCCCCCACCTCCTCCCTCTCTCTCTCTCTCACTCACTCACACACACACACACACACACACACACACACACACACACACACACACACACACACTCTCTCTCTCTCTCTCTCTCTCTCTGTCTCATTTTCTCACAACTTTCTCTTCTTCTTTATCGCTCTCACTTTTTCTTCTGCTACAATTTATTGTTAGGTAAGCTAAGGTTAGTTAATTTTACTACATAGCGACCTTTAATATCGGATATAAACGACACAGGACAAAAACAAAAAGCATAGTGATAATAGATCGGGAGACATATGTTTGAAGGAGAGTAAGCTAAGGTGGATCTTTTTCTTCTTTCATTTTAAAGTATTTGTTTTTGGACAAAACGCCATAATAGTGTAATATAACCAATGTACACAAAAATCACAGAAGTACAAGAATCTAGACATAAGACCTTTGTATGTGCCGTGTCTTTTCATGACGTAGGCGATAATGGACTTTCCACTTACCCCCTATCCCCTGTCGCTTGCAATATTGCTTCGTTTGTTATCTTTTGTTTCGTTATCAACTTGCTCAAGCCCGTCAACTATGTCTTACGCTGTTTTCCTGTTCTCTCTTACCCTCTATCCGTCCTGTGAATATTAGATTCTCCAAGCCATTCTTTCTCATTACGTGAACCAGAAACCTCACCTGTCTCTTCCTGATGCTAAGTATAATTTTACTTTTTGTTTGCATCCTTTCTAAAACCTCATTGTTGCTCACATGTTCGGTTCATGGTATCCTCAACATCCTTCTGTAGAACCACAACATTGTTGCTGAGTCACTTCTTCATCTTTGAGGAGATGATCCTGTATTCGTTGCCATATTGGACAGATATCACATAACAGTCCAGCACTCTTTTCTTTGTTTCCAACGAAATGTTCCTGTCTCTCGATGCCCTGCTTAGTTTTTGAAATGTGTCCTTGGCCATGACAATATGTTTTCGGATTCCATTGCCCCATTTACCATCCTCTGTCAGAACACATCCCAGGTACCTAAATTTCTGCACCTGATTGATTTTGGTGTTCCCGACTTATAGTTGGAGGGTCTTATTTTGTAGCGGTATACATTCAAGTCAAAAAGAGAGACATAAATTCGGTTTCTGCGACTAAAAAAAAAAAAAAGAAAAAAAAAGAAAAAGAGATTTAAACGCAAATTCTACTCTATTATCAGCTTTTTTTTTTCTCGCACTTCCCGCCTGTGGAATTCCCTTCCATTGATTTGCTTTCCCGACAGCTACAATCTTCCAGAATTTAAATGTAAATTCAAAAGTCATCTCTTATCTCACTAAATTGCATCCGCTCTCTCATGCTCTCAACTCATGTCTGCAGTATTCTCATCCTTCTCCTACCCGCTTCCTGACACCCCCTTTATTCTGTCACTCTTTCTCATAACTTTACTCCTATGTAACCGCCTGTACAACAGTGGCAGTATAATGCATTGCTTGTGGCGATACGATTATAAAAAAAAAGGGTAAAACATAGATCTGCTTTACACTTCAGTTTAAAAAACAGAAATAGGCCCGATTTACACAAGAATAAAAGGTGCAGACACAAATCCAGTTTGTGTGCCTGTGTGTGTGTGTCATCCATCGGTCTTGAGAAACTTTGAATCTGAGCCAAAAGTGTTATGCCTCAGCTATTGATGGCGAACGCATCTAAGGACGCTGCTTCGACCATGATGATGTCTCCTGGTTTTCTTTCTGTCAAGCTGTCAAGTACTATTCTCCCTGGATGTGCGTTGTGGTGCAATGGATATCGGTTCGGAACGAGAAATCGGGAAGCTGAGTTCGAATTCCAGTTGAATTCATTGCATTCACTTACGCGCAAATACCCTTGGGTAAGGTATTAATCCGTGTCTTCCTTCCAGTTATGGGTGAAATAAGAGGACAAATTGGGTTCTATAGACTTGACTGGCAACCAGTCTACCGCAGAAAGCAATGGCAACCTCCTGCGGGATAATCTTCTGCCCAGTCAGTCATGTCTCTTTCGAGACATGATCGCCCAAGCGTTTTTCACGTATGGCAATTAACTGACTGACTATTCTCCCAAGCAGCAAGCATTCGTTTCTCCTCTCCTCGCTCCAGTTTACACTCATCAAAATGTTATGCATAGATCTGATGTTTTCTAGAGTTAAAAAAGAAGACCAGGTTTAAAAATTTAGATATAGTTTCAGTTTATTGCCGAGTTTGCAAGCAACCACCCAAAAGATAGACACCTTTCTTTCTTTTTTTCATACGTGTGTTTTTAAACTCCTGAGACGATGCTTTCTTAACCACAACAGTATAAACCTTTCAAAGTCTAGAATCAGCCGTTATTTATGATACATATCCCCATCAAAATTTCTTGCTTATTTTTTTCCCTCTTTTAGAGCAAACCTCAACCGTGAGTGGGTCGAGGACCTTTTTATTGATGGGTGTGGAACAAAACAAATCTGCACGTAACGGTGATTGGCGGGGAATTTTGGCGTGTTGGACTTTTGCTTTCGTAATAGCTCAGAGTTTATCTCAAGCTCAGTGGATAAACAGGGTTAATCGAGTCTGAGCTCTTTTATACATAGTGTATAAGTTAGGTTACACAGCTTTAAGCTTTTGGGTTTATCAGATCATTGCAAAAACCCGTACCCGATTTTCATTGTTACGATAAAATGACCAAAACTCGACACTGGCTTTTGATTTGGTGCCGATTACTGAGTTGTTCTAAATTGAATCCTCGTATCGGTCATTTGTGAGTCAGTCTTCGTAGAATGTTGAGGTTTTGTCCAAAAATGAATGCCTTAAACATGGAGTTTGAAAAGTTTTCCTTCCGCCATATCTTTCTCACCGAATTTCGCATTCAATGAAGTTGGAACTGCGAACAAAAAAAAAAAATCAGTCGGAAGGTCTTTTTTTATTTTGCTCCAGCTCTCCTGACAGTCAAAAATTGATTTGGCAGATTTCTTCAGGGTGATTTTTAACCTAAACGTTCAACGATGCTCCGGGTGACCTTCCCGTTGAAGACAATCGATGAAGACACTCTGCTTGACATCGATGAGTATAAACCAAAGATTTAGACGGGAAAGATTGCGGAGAATTTGAAAATCGATATCTCAACTGCCTTTTGTCGTCTCAACTGATGTGGGTTCAAGAAAAACGGCCGATTTTGGCAAATCGAAAATTGACATTTTCTACTACGACAACGCAATGCCACGTGATACAAAGCCGAGCTTGTAGTGAGGGGTTGAAATGGTAAAACCCTCCATCACCTGCCGTATTCTCCCGACTTGGCTCCTTCATATTTTCATTTGTTCCGGTTACTACAGAACAATTTAAATGACAAAAAAAATTGGTTCCGTACAGTCAGACGAAACTACCTTACAACTTTCTTTCAACAAAAAACAAGGTTTTGCTATAAAATTGGCATCAACAATCGATAGGACGTTTGTTGAGTGAACTCGAACATCTGCAATAATGAATAAAATATGTTAAACTAGAACAAATCTATGCCCAAACTAGGCTATATCTCCTTCTGTTCGCGATATAATAATCAGTGTATTGTTTCAGTCAGTTAATTTCCAAACGTGATACATGCTTCGGCGATCATGTCTTTTTCGAATTTTTCATGACTGGCTAAGCAGGAGATTTTCCCGCCGTAAATTGCCATAATTTTCTGCGATAAACCGGTCGCCAAACAACGCTATAAAAACCAATGTTTCCTGCTATTCAGCTCATAGCTGGAGGAAGAAGAGATAACACCTTTTCCAAGGGTATTTGCGCTTAAGTGAGACTATAGAATTCGGCCAGAATTCGAAAGCGGTTCTCCGATTTCTTGTTCCGAGCCGATATCCATAACACCACAACTCACATTCAAGCTGCGTATTAAAGTATTCATAACTGTTATTTGGGAAGAGCATGAACTTTCTAATGTCAAAATCCTCTGATATTTCTTTTATTCTTGAAAACAGACACCAATTACATTCTGATATCTTAGTTAGTCCATTAATGCAACTAACGTCTGGATACCGATTGAATTTTCGTGAATATTTTATTTAATGCCTCATCCCAAGCAAGGCAGAACTGCCACTGGTGCGCAGGGGTTAAAAATAGGGGAGTGAAGAGAGAGGAGGGCAGGTTACAGTAGATATCGAAAAACGGGTAGGAGAAGGATGGGTACATTGGTTTAAAGAGACGTGCGTGATAGCAAAGTGTAAAATGAGAAGGATGGGTATCAAAAGGTTAGAGATGACAGGTGACGTTGCATTTAAACTCTTGGAGATTTTAGCTATCAAGAATACGACAAAGTTCCAACGGCGTGAAGTCCTAGAAAAGAATCTATAAGAGTAGAAGTTGGGGTTGCACTTGATTGTTTTCAGAGTAAAAGGGTGGGACCTTGTTGCCAGTCTAGTAGCTCCAGTAAATTCGCGTAAGGAAAGCACCAAGTATCTAAGCTCGTCGGAGCAGAAGCCGTAAGAGTATTTGTAGATAAGACAACGGGAAGCCAAATCCTGTCGGTGAGAGAGAGACTGGAGTCAGGACGCCATGTCAGGATCGGCTACATTGGAGATTCTTTTTTAGATGCGGTCGAGACCCCCCAAGGTGAACAGCAGGGGTACTCGACCAGATATGACAGCAGTATTCAATGTACGAATGAATGGTAGATTTGTAAATAGGCATGATGGATTCAAAAGAGACTAACTTACAGGAACGATTTGATTGTCAAACAAGCGTCCAGATATACCATAGCTCTGTAGCTTGCGAAGATGGTCAGCGTGCCAGACCCTGTCAAATGCTTTGGAGATATCCTGGTCCGACAAAGGGACCCTACCGTCTTGGCAGTAGATTAATTAATTTAATACAAATCTGCTGAGAGTGGAAGGCCAAGAAGACCCAGTGCATTGCTCTCAGAAACTGTCTATGATAGTTAAAGGATAGCAGCTTCTTTTTGGAAGCATAAGATGGTCAGCGTGCCAGACCCTGTCAAATGCTTTGGAGATATCCAGGGCAACAGGGCTTTGCTGTTTTTACCAAGAGCCTGGTATATGTACTCAGTGATGGTTGTTAGCATACCAGAGGTAGTGCTTGCGAAGCGGAAGCCATATTGTCTGTCGAAAGACAAGGCAGTGGGATATGAGATGTTGAAACACTTAAGCATTGATGACGGCATCGAACACTTTGCCAACAATTGGTAGGAGGCTGACAGAACGATAAATGAAGAGGTTTGAGTGTTCTCTGGAGTTCTTAAAAAGAGGAACCACAGATGTGGACTTCAATCATGCAGGGAAGCTATAAACAGAGAGACGGTAGTTGTAGAGTTTGGAGACGAAAGAGGAGAGTTCAAGGGCACACTTCTTTC